>JANHGN010013738.1:6442-31228 GCA_024605025.1 Megaceryle maxima | reverse complement strand
CTGTTCCTGTGTGGGCTGCCCTGGGTGACCCTGCTGTGGCAGGGGGGTTGGACTCGATGGTCTCCAGAGGTCCCTTCAACCCCTACCATTCTATGATACCATGATACCTATTCCATTCCCTAGAAGGGAAGGCACATAAGAAACTGCTGCTTTACCCCACAGTACTCTAGAGTGCCCCAAGCCACCACAGGGTACTTGCACAAGGAGTCCCTGGGGTGGCAGCACCTGGGATTAAGAAGCAGGTAGATGTTTTGGTTTTATAGACAGTGAAGGCTTCACCCACAGGTGAGGCAGGGTTAGGCAACACTACTGGCAGAGCAGGCTTTTAAAGTTCAGCTACTTGTATCTGAGGTGAGACAGGTTTCTGAACATAGTGTGATTTGTTAACTTGCAGGGAGAAGGAAAATCAGAGACCTGTATCTATGGCGATAAGATCATTACTGGTGCAGATCATCTAGCCTTTCCCAATGCTTCAGCAGCCTTCACGTATGATGCCAATTAGACAAATTCTTTGTGATTCCTTCAAAATTCTACAGCACTGAATGAAGAGGCTCAACCTCTTAAAGAACAATATTCACTTAAAATTATGTGACATAACCATTGTTGTAAAGTATGTTAAACAAATTTGGCCATTATTTCCTCAGGCTGCACATCCTTGTCCTTTTCAGCACCATCTTTAAGCACTTAGAGCTAGATACTGAAGTTTGAGACACATGCTTGTGTTGTAGTGGGACAGAGCATCGCCTGCCAGCTCACCCTGTGCATATCTTTGCATGATGCTGGGGGAATAGACAGTTCCCAAAGAGTGCAGAGCCATTCAGAAATCTGGTTCCTTTGAGTGCAGAGCTCTTTAAGCAATCACCCCTGGTGTGGGTGCTATAGGTGTCTGAAACTCAGACACACAAGGTGATTAATTGGATGGGTATTAGTCTCATGGTCATAGCTGCTCATTCAATCTTGCAATGTCTGGGCATTCAGTTACTTCAACGATATTCTTTTGACTATTCCTTAATATGAAATAAAAAGCCCGTCTGCAAACGTCTCTGAGGGTTCATAGCAAGCACTGGCTAGCCATTTTCAGCAGGACTGTTTCCACTGGAAACAGCTAATGGACAGAATTGTAAGGCTTCATGGACCATGTCCCTTCTGATGAAGGATGATCACTTGCTTTTTCCCTGCCTGGCTGGCTTGCCTCACCAGACTCTCAGCAGTCCCCCTGGGCACTATTGGATTTCCCAGCTTCCAGCTTTCAGTACACAGAGCATTTTCAAGAACCACTGATCCTAGCCGTGGTGCTGTTGATCCAATCCATCTGCTGGCCATGAGAAAGCTAGCATCCCAAGCCCCTTGGTTGCTCATGAAGTAGCCATAGCCTCACACCCAACACTGGTGTTCTCCAACCACTCCTCCATTTTCATGCTCAAGAAAGTTTTCTGCAATCTCTACTCAGTGCCCAATTCTTTACTTCCTCCACAGCTTCATGGGTAAAATAAGACAGAGGTGAGAGGGAGATCTCCATTGCTTGGGAAACACTCAACTCTTACAGTCCTTTTTACACATCAGCTTCCTCCCACAGCTTTAGCCAACCATCACTCACCTTTTAAATCCTGGCCCAGGCTGCTATGCCACCTTGCTCTGTGATGTTTAGTAGGTTTCAACCACAAGCTACGCAAAACCTTCTTCTCAAAGTAACCTGAGACTACTGAGAAACCTAAATAATCGTGGCTTACTAAATGCTTTGAAGCTAATCAGCAGGTGAAAGATGCCATAGGTACAGAAGTATACAATAGTACAATATACAATACATCAGAAACAAGCTTTTAAAGATGCTTGTTTGTTTTAAAAAGACCTCTCCTGATTCCCTGCAGACAGAACTCATGCAAGGGCAAGACACTGTGAATGAGGCAAAGCAAGGTGCCACTCCACTGGAGATACAATGGCACTGTAATGACAGCTTAAAAAGTGATGAATAGAAGAGGCAGCAACTCCAAAAGCTGATACAAACCCATGTCTTTTTGTAAAGCCACTGGCCCCACTGTTTAACGCTTCTGAAAGAAGAGGACAGAATTCAACAGGAAACATTTTTGAGCGAAAGTGGACTAGGAGAATGAGGAGGGTATGATTTAATTCCAACAGAGAAATCCAGCTCTCATCAGGCTTGACTACATTGCTGTGCCACCTAAGCCAGTGGAATTGCTGTGCTGGAATCAGGAGTAAAAAGGGAGAGGAAGTTGCAAGCATCCTGTTATTAAAAAAAAAAAACCAAAACCTGTATTTACTGCAAATCTCCTTGAAACAGCTTCATTATGTGCTCTGCACTGCCAGTTTCAGCACTTGTTCTTATTTACTGTCATCTACATTCCCATTTTAAAGCAGATTATTACTCTTAGTGATCAACAATTCTTATTCTGCAAAAGTTCCCTGATGCAGGCAGACTTGCTATTTTTTTTAAAGTAAAGGTTGTTTTCTTGTTACCATTCAACAAACAGCTGCTCATAATCCCAAAGCTAAACAATTACATTCATTTTAAACTAAAGTCAGAGCCATAAATTTTCCCCAGTATTTCCTGCAGCTAAAGAAACTCAGTAATCAACAAAAAGAAAACACTAATGATATTTCATGACTTCTTTATTTTCTTGTCACACATGCTGCAGTAATGTCCGGAGATAAACAAGTGCCTGCTTTCCAGATTTCATTTTGAACACAGAAATCACTGTAGGGCACACAATAAAACTTGATTTTTGGCTTATGCTCCACAATCAATAGTTAATCCTCAGCTGAACATTTGATCCAAGGTGCTCTGCTTAACCTTTTGTCTGCTGTCTCTCTCTCCTTTTTGCACGCTGTTTGATTTCAGTTAAGCTGTGACAATAAATCACCTCTGGACAGGATATATTTCATTAAATTAAGCAGCACTTTGCCTCGTGATCTTAATCAGGAGTCTCTGCTGTTGCAACTGGGCAGCAAGTCCTCCTCTCTCACATACAACCTTCTCTGGACAAAGCTTTCTTTAGGGTCATCCCAAAATTTTTAGAAGCCAAGATGCAGTCATAAACTTGGTGTGTCTGATATTTTGATTAAATAAATGCTAGGCAAAGCACCGTGAATTTTTCACTATTGTGAAAAATGTTCTACCTCCTGCCAGTCCCCAAATTAGTATTTCTGTGATCCTGGAAAATTACTTTTCCATGGACCATCAAGTGCTTGTGTGGGGCTCCCTACAACGCAGATTGATACTGTTGCTGTAACGTGACCACTTAATTAGGTCCTTGGACATTTGCTTCTAAGAGGACCTGCTGAAGATGCACACCTCGGATGGAAAGGGTACCCAGCCCTAATGGAAGGTTCCAATGTTTTCATTCCACCCCCTGCCATCCTTCTTTGTTCAGCTCTTACACAGTTCAAGCAGTTTCACAGAGCAGACAACCAGCGAGACAGACAAATCCCAACTACCACTAGAACTGTTCTCTGCTTCCTCCATAATCATGTAAAACTACAATATATGTCTGTTAAGCTATTCAGAGAAACTCTCAGTCTGAAATCCCTGGAGTCCCTGCTAAGGATTCCTCTAAAAATCCTGTAATTAACTAAATACTTGACTTTAAGTAAGCCTTACAAGAGCTGACAAGGGCTGGCAGAGGAGTATTCACACAGCCTGCGTTAAGCAGTTATCTTCAGATGCTTAAACCAGGAGCCTGGTCTCTGCAGGCTCCCAGAACATCAAAGGAGACCACCCCTGATGGAATGACAGTGCCATGACTGTGGCAGGATTGAGCAACACTTTGTCTTATGTCTGTAGATTCAAATGCCATAGCAGGTAACTGTGGTAAACAGTAAAGGAGCAAAATAAGTCTCAAATCAATGTTGCCTCGTGTACAATCATTAAAACTCCACAGTCCAAACTGCAACGTGTCAAAATCACATCCAGTGTGTTGAAAGCTGGTATGGCAGTAAAAGTTTCCAATTAAGAATCACGCTTTGATTTGAGAACATGTATTTGTTTTATGATCGATTTTGCTCTTTTTGGTTAAAATAGGATGGAAAAGTCAGGTTTTAGCCAACTACGCAAGAAAGTGAACGCTGCTGCCGCATAACGTCCATGATCTGTACCTAATCATTCTCTGTGACTTCCTGTAAAGGAATGCTGCAAAATACTGCAATCTCCACGAAAAGAACTGTGATGCTATGGACATGCAGCTCTGTCTTTTTATGCCCATTTCTCTGCTCGCACAAGCGAAACAACAAGAAAACGCCAAGAACAGAGGCTTCACTACCATTGAAAAGCATCTGAGTAGCTATAAGGGAATGAGGCATATGCCATGTGTTCATCTGCCTGTCAAGTCATTCTCTTGTCCTATCAGCAGGGCAAGACCACCTTCCTTCTAAACCAAATATTTTAGCTTTACTGTATCGTTAATGTTTTGACACTTCAGGGCGTCTAGAGGAACATGTGATGATGAGCAAAATCAGCACCCTTTTTGAGGTAGGGCAGGGTGTCCTTCAGCAAATCCTGCCTCTGGGCACAGGCAGCCTGGCTCCTAATGGCACCTTTAAGAGGTGTGTGCAGGCACTTCCAGGGATTGCACCCCTGAGCAATCAAGCAGAAGTGGGTTGCTCATTTCAGGAGTTGTGATGCTTATTTGTGGATCCTTCCAGCCTTCCTGAGAAGTGCCTCCTCCCCTGGCCTTGTTACACTAGAACCCCTCACTGCTCCTGAGAGTGAACACAGACACATGCAAGTATGATAACTGTCATGTGTTTTGGGGTGTTTGCATAACTGCCATAGAAAGTTCACCTGCATTTATTGAACAGAATAAAAACCACTGAACAGCTCTGCTCCCCAGTGTGATTTTGCTTGATCATTCTTGGGAAAATATCGTCTTCCAGATGCCATCATTCAAACGTGCATTCAGCATCAAATTTATGGGTGGAGGTGGCAGAAATGGGGTAATGGTTTTGTCACACGGGCTTTGCTTAACTCTTTGGCACGTTTCCCTTCTCCAGAGCACACTGCCTACAACTGCCACCGAGAGGAAAGGCTTTGTAAACTTTTTGATGCCACCTCCTTCTTTTCTGAAGTCAATTGCTTAGCAGTAGAATGCACACTGGTTTTAGTTAGCATCAATCTTAAGTAATTTATTAAATTGTGTGTGTGCGTGGTCTTATTTTTGGCAGCAGAGCTTAAAGTTCCCTTCTGACAGAACCATGCCACTGCATGAGCAGTGAGCATACCTGAGTGCATAGTGAGCAACCTTGAGCATATCCGGTGATCCTTGCACCAGTTTCTAGAGGAAAGGATGATCGTTTCCTCATCACTGTCTCTTGTGAGTGCACACAGCTTAGGGAGAAAGGCTGCCTTTAATTATTAATGAATTCCGTGCTTCACACGCCAAAAAACTCCTCCCATTTGAGATCTTCAACATCATTATAAACAGCCGAGGCAGGAAAACCCTCTGCTCAAAGAATTGGTTAAAAGATTCCAAATGCTGTGGGGTTTTTTGTTCTCCTGTATTAAGCCTCCTGACAGGAATAAGCTGGTATTTCTGCCTGGAACAGCCTTCTGCCTCAAGTTTGAAGTGACAAAGCATTAATGTATGCAAATATATAGTCTACTGCTTGTTCATTAGGAAACAGAGAAGTAGAGGATAGTATGTAAGCTAAATGTCACTGAGACATATAAAACTCTTTGTGGCTACATAAAACTTCACCATAGCAGAAACGGGAGCATACAAAGTACAAAAAGGAGAGACTGCAACTGCTCCACTCCCAAATGCCGAGCAATGGGTGAGCGCGACAGAAGGCAGGAGCATGTGGAGACCATCAACTTCTGTGAAGAGCCCTCTATAGAAAATGTGACTCTATTAAGAACTAAAATTACCTGCAAGATTTCCATGTTTTGTGCAGACTCTTAACTCAGAAGTTTGTTCTACTTGGATGTATTTGCTGCACTTTGCATTGCCTTGACCTGATTTTCCCCATTGTGGATGTTGCCATAAAGCAGAGACGATGCGGCCAAAAGGACTAAGAAGGTACAAGCAATAAGTGAAGCCAAGACTTGGATTACCACTTTCATAGCAAAATCTTGGACTTTGCTTCATCTTCCAGTAGGTTTCCACTGAAGAAACTGGATTTGGATTTCCCCTCATCAGACTAGCTCACCATTTCCTACTCTGATCAGCACCTTATGTGTAATGGTTTTCCAAGTTCATGGCCACACTCAACACATAAACCAAGATTTGCGAGTCACCAACTCTGCTAATTGCCAAACGAGGGTAAAGAATTAAATATGTCAGCCACATTACTAGAATTCCTCCCAGAGGTGTTTTTGAGGCTATCCAAACTGTCACTGAGTTTAAGTCAGGTTCAGAAGACAGGGGCAGGCATACAGAAATCAAGTTGTTTAATTTTAACATTATTAAACAAAACAAAAAACAAAAAACAAAAAACCCAACCCAACCCAAACTAAACAAAAAACCCAACCATACAAAAAAAAAAAAAACCCTTTCAATTTGAAATGTATTTAAATGATTTGAACCAGCCCAAAGTTTCAGTAGCACTCTTGTATCATTTCACGATGGGAAACCAGCAAAGAATCTAATTTTCAGCTGACATTACACGTGGCCACACTAATTCCCACTGCCCTACTTTCAGGCCCTCTTGCTCATGCAAAGACAGCATGAGAGGCAGCAGAGTTCACTGCCATGACCCACTGCTGCAAACTGGTTTGTTTTTCACCAAAAAGCTGCTTTCACCCTTTGCATCACTTGCTCTGCTGAAAACACGAGGCAAAGCCTGCACTGTTTGAACAGAACAGTTTTAGTTGTTTGGGTTTTTTTTCTTTAATTTTGAATATTGCCCTAGTTTGATTTTGATTTTGTTTTGTTGTTTTTTTTTCTTTTTAAAAACATGTCACCAAAGTCAAAACAGAAACTGCCAGATCCAACACTAATTTTTGATGAAAAATTAATTTCAGAATTCTTTTTGTTATTCCAGTTGGAATAAAAATAATTTCTGATTACATAACAAAGAAACTACACCTGATGCCTTCCTAATATAAGCAGAGAAAAAGCAATGAAGCAAGAAGACGCCCACCTTAGTACTTGACTTTTAGCAAAATACATTATTGGTGAAGAGTCAGCTGCATGGGACAGCCAATGAGTATTTCGGGTTGTAGAGCTGATTTGAAGCTTTGTTCCAGGGGTCACACTTCATGAGTTATAAACCAGGAAAGCAATGCAACTCAGATGCAATATCTCACCTTCCTCATAAAGCTTTACCTCCTTCTCTCGAGATAAAGGGATGAGATGGAGAGAAATTACATGCATGTATATATATTTTATTAACAGTTTTCTAGCTCTCATGATTGAGGAAAAAAAAACCCAAACCACCTGATCTCTAAAGCACTGAGTCCAGAAAATAGGAAGGTTCCCATAACAGGAATCAAAAGATAAGGGTCTTCTCTCAGATACATCATCTCTATCTCGAGGGAGCTGACACATGTCTGTACATCTCATGCTACACTTATTTCTTTCTCTAGACAAAAGGCAAAAAATCACAGAAGGTTTATTTCAGCAGTTTTGTCTTATTAATCCACAGAGCCACCAGATGGAGCTGAGGTTATGCTTTTGACAAGGGGGAGCACAATTTCTGGAAGGATTTCAGTGAACAATATGCACGTGTACAAAACAGACAAATCTACATAGACACACTGCACTCTGTAAAAATTAGATATATTTAGAGTTCAAACAAGTAATTGGAACGAGCTATAGCAACTAGTAAATGAGGTTCACAAGTCTCTGTTCTGCCAGCTTTCCTGGTTAGCTTTTCTTGATGGTGGCTCCTCTATGAGCCACTAAAACACTTGGAGGAGTGCAGTCCCTTTGTCTCTTCCAAATGGAACTGCAATTGGCCAGCACCTTCAAAAACTATTAGACTAAACAGACAAATATACACTGAGACAGCAGAAATATTTAAGCCTCACCTGCCTTAGCAACCGAGATGTAAAATACTTAAGAGGTTTAGGCACCCAAACTGGGCTAATGCTTCACAGGACTTTGCATATGGGAAAATAGAAGATTTTTCCCCCACACACACACATACTTATCTGTATCTGTATCTATATATATACAGGGAGCAAGTACTCAAAAAAATCCAGCTAAAGCATCACTGCAAGTCTAAGGAAACTGTACCCCTTCCTCCTTACTTTCACAGTCTACCAGAAGACCAAGACTAAATTACTGGGTCAACAGTACATGATAAAGGTCAAAGAGTGTGTATGTTTGTGTGTGTGTGTATATCTATATATCTCCATATGTCAACTCTGTTTTAAATGACTTGCTAACATTTTCTCCCACCATTTTAATGAAGTTCACAGAATGGTTTTGGAAGGGACCTTTAAAGGCCATCTAGTCCAACCCCCAAGTTGGCTTGAATCCCTGGAGTTTAAGGTTGCTAGAATTCAAATGAGTCAAACTTCCTATATATACAGTTGCTGTTAATGCTGAGTGTAAGATATATGGCCTGAGTTAGTACTACAGTAGACCCTGGAAAACTTGACAATTATTACTTCTTTCTGCTTCAGAGTTTACATAGAAAAAGCAGTTGTTTTCTGAAGGGATTTTGCCCCAACCAGAAAAGATTCAGGGCAGGAGGAAGGCACTGCAGTCTGCGTGTCATGGACTGACTCTATCTCAGCCAAAAGTAGAGCACCTGAAGAGAACTGCCCAAAAAAATTATGAACATTTGGTTTCATCAACAGCTTTGAGATTTCCAATTCTGAATTCATTAAGAAGCAAAATTAAGCATGGCATTCTCAGAGTTCTCTCAGAGTTTTGCTTTGGACTGAACTAACATTGTGCTCTGAAATAATTTAGACTGCATTTTTACACTGCATTATAACTTAGAGATGATACCATCTAAAAAGACAGAAAGACAGACAGACAGACAGACAGAAAGACAGATAGAAAGAAAGACAGACAGAGAGACACCCCAGAGTCAAAATGGGGTGTTTTGACATTGTTCAAGCTTTTCCTCCCTCACTCCTTCCAAAACAGCAGCAGAGAAATCAATTCACTTTCTGGAAGTACTTGGACTGGGATGATACCAAAATGAACACATCACTTTCACCCAGGTTTCTCCAGCTCACCCCATCCTGTGGTCCAGTTCAGCCCTTGAACCTTCAAAACTCATTTAATGCAAAAAGAATTATACTTTTACCTGGGCTGAGAAAAATCCTGTATTGCTCCAGACAGTGTAAACTCCAGGAGATTTAAAGCATTCAGCCACACAGGTTTCATCACCCACATCCCTCCTCCCAGTCACCTTCAAGAGTTCTCTTTGCTAATCTTCCTCACATCCTATGCTTCCTTTGTACTAACTGGTTTTTTTCTTCACCTCTTTGCCTGCAAATTTTTTCCTGATCATTTACCCAGAGACCTCCACACCCAGCCAGACCTGTTCCCTCCCAGAGTTGGTGCTGGGGTGAAAACACAAGTACTGCTGATTGCAAAGGAGGGCCAGAACTGTGGCCTGTGACTGGAGAAACATAAAACAGCCAGCGGGGAACAACATCCCCTGGGAAAACTTTTTTTCATTAGCCAAGAAGGTCATGGCCTTATTAGCCTCCAAAGCTGATGTGCAATTCCCCTTCTGGGCTGGAGGCTCAAGCTTATGCAGCTGTGGCCTTTTGCTGCACAGCAGAACCTGCTATTGAAGCGAGTCCTTCCTCTGTACTAACGTATTCATGCTCCACATAAAAGCTATATAAGGTTACGTCTCCAGGAGAAAATATACTTTTTTAATATATATATATATATAGCTATTTTTTTCCCATAACCACCGCTGTAGATAAGCTTCCTCTTTTCCCAACTTGGGAGAGAACTGTGAAGGGCACCTTCACAGCTTGCATGGTCTGAAGATGCTTCGGGCTGGCACATGTCTGAGTTGCTGAGATAGAAGAGCCTTTTCCCCCTATCCTGTTTCCACAGCCCAATGCTTGGCTCGCATGGAGTATGAAGTGCCTCCCTACACCATCCCATGCAGTCTGTCAAATGCAGCTGGGGCAAGAGGCGTCTACCAGGCAACCTTCTGATACTTGCTGTGAAAAGGAAATGCTTCCGTGATAGAACTGGGTTTAATTGTGTCCTCCTGCCCCAGAGGTTACCATACAGCATCTGTTTGCTCTGCAGTTCTGACACCTCGTGAGAAGAGGTGCCCCGCTGCCAGTGGAGCTCAGTCAAGTTAGGTGGCTCTTTACTCCCAGCCTGGGGGAACAAGCAGCCAACACATCTCATGACTTGCCTGTGAAATACCAGAATCGAGATAATATTTCTAATGGCTTCAGCAATCCACAATTCTACACTTCCATGGCTTGACTCTAAAGTCACGATGGAAGCCCCTATGCACTAATGCCACCAGTCTTTGGGTACAATGCAGTTGTCTGAGAGGAGAGTTAAGAGGCACTCTAGTCTCAGTGTGGCTTTCTAGGAGATCATTTTGTTCTCAACACCTTGAGCATAAGATGGATGAGAACTTCAGAGCTGTAAACTCATTGCTTCCTTTGCCTAATTCATCTGAGATTGTAACATTTACTGTGCAAAGCAGGCCCAAGATCTATAGTTGCTTTAATACGAAGAGTCTCCAGTATACCACACCTATCACGCAATAAACCACACCATCTCTGGTGCATACTCCATTTGTATGAAGAGGCAAAGAAGCAGACAAGATATTAAGAGTCAGAATACAGGGCAATATGTCAGTGCGTGCATTCAAAAATCACGAGTCAGCAATGTTGGTGTTGGGTCCAGCCCTGGATCCATAAGAAACATCAAACTGGGCTACAAGTTTCAGTGCTAGCTGAACTTTCAAGCCCCAACAGCACTTTTTAGATATGCCAAATCCCAGATGGGACTAAACTGCTTTGAAACAGTTTCCCATTGAATCAGTTCCCATCCTGAAGGCTGCACAAACCCTAACAGAACTGAGTTTGAGGTCACTGGAATCTGATTTTACATTAAAGCAGTTTCCTTGGTAACCAGAAGTCAAAGCAGCCTTCAAACAGTGCAAACACACAAACCTTTCATTCCTTACAACTTTTCAATTAAAGAGACAAACATACATTTAAATGATGAAGTGGTAAAAGCTTTCTACAGTGGTCAACCCAGTGTAGCAAGCTCTAACTGCAATGTATCTCACTTAGGTAACAACACTGCCTGCAGAGTTTCAAGGATAACCATAAAAAATAGTGAAAAAAGAAAATGAGTAAGACAGTATGTTTTTACATTTCACTCAGTGCAAGTATCACAACGTCTCTGTTCATGAGCCCACTGCCACAAGCACCCTGTCTGGACACACTGGGGAGGATATAAGGCCAGTGTTTGACCTCTGTTGTTCTTGTGAAATTCAAGCTCCGCTGCCTTTAGACAGATACTGGGCATGGCAGTAGCTCTAGAGCATCCTGGTTGTGCAGCCATGGCACCAAGGTCCCCAGAGGCAGGTGAGGCCATGTGCTAAGCCTCGAGGTGGAGCCTGTGCAGCAGCAGCAGGTGAAGCAGAGCTCAGTTCACTCCCTGGAGCTGGGCACTGCTTCAAGGTGGTAGAATGAACCATAGAATGGCTGGATTTGGGAGGAACCTCTGGAGATCATTGAGTCCAACCCCCCTGCCACAGCAGGGTCACCCAGAGCAGCCCACACAGGAACAGATCCAGGGGGGGTTGGAAAGTCTCCAGAGAAGGAGACTCCACAACCTCCCTGGGCAGCCTCTTCCAGGCTCTGTCACTCTCACAGGGAAGTTCCTCCTCATGCTGAGGTGGAAGTAGCAGTGCCATCTGCTACCTCTGGAGTAGAAGCTTACTCCTCAACTTTGCAATGCCTTGGGAATCGCTGGTTAGAAAGAAGCACGCTGCTGACAAAAACCTGCTGTGGCAACACAAGACATTGCCTGGATGGAGCATTCGGGCTGGGAATCCTGAGACTCAAGGAGCAGAAAAGGCAGAATTATGGCTGGTGACAAAGCCTGAGACGATGATAAGCGAACCTCCCTGATGGCAGAGGAGTTACAACTTTTTGCACCAGGGAGAGGCTTAATGAGTGTCACATCACCACTATAACTTTATGTTGCCAAAAAGACACTGTGACATCGAGTCCTTTGCCTTAAATGACAGTATGGGGTAAACAGTTCTGTGCTCTGTGTCCTGTCACTGCAGAAGATGCGACCCTGTGCTATGCAGATGGGTATTCTCCAGGCACATGCTCCTACCTACCAAGCCCAGTGAATAAACTGGCTGGAAATGTGGACACCCATCCATGTAATAAATACAGACAAATTACTAACGAGACTGAAAATTCTCAGCTTCAAGCAGAGAACAACATTTCAGCCCAATATTTCAAGTTTATAATTAATAAACTGAGTAGGATTAGTGGGTTATAAGGAATAGTAGCAGACACGCTTTAAGAATAAGGCTCACTGCCATGATTAAAAGGCATTTGCCTGATTCCACGAAGACCTCTAGTCCTCTGTGTGCATGCATATGCACGTATATTCTCATTTTTATGGAGGATCACTCATCTTTCTCTTCCTGAGGATTTCATGGCTTTATGTACATTCTTGTTACATTAGGAATCTGCAATAATGTTACCAATGAAATTGTCTATGAATAATACATTACTGCATCGCATAAAATAGTCAATGATTTCTCAAGGGATAATGAGAACTACTAGTGCTTACCGGGTGTTCAGACCAGGCAGTACATTGCTAACTAATTTATTTTAGTCTTTGTTAAATAAAATATACAATTCATTCATCTCTAGTGTCATACATCATACAGCACTGGAGCAAACGGGAAGGTGATCTCAGCACCACGAATGGTATCGAGAGCCCACAGCTCAGCTCTGCTGCAGCACAAAGGGATGCTGAGGACACATTGGTATTCTGCTCCGGAAGGCAGAAGCCACTGCTCAGCTTTCAGCCTTATAAAACCTGAGTTTCATCAGCAGTGCAGGGTCTAAAACATGCCCATTAGTCCAGAGAAATAAGCGACCGTGCCTAACCAGCCAGATCTTCATGGGTAGTGGGGTTATTTTCCAACAGCCCAAGATGATTTAGAGGAAAGCGGTGGCAGCCAGCCGGTGTATCCTATCCTGTGTCCTGCCAGGATTGCCTTTTCCTACCTTAGCCACCTGCAAGGACAAGATGTGTCAGTGAATGACTGGATTTGACACCTCAAGTATTTAGATAACTTGCGTTTCAGTCTTTTTATGCTCACTTAACCCATTTACTTCTGCAAAGCCTGCCTGGGGAAAAGCCTTCTGCCTAGCGAGGGAATCAGGCCAGGCTGGCAAATGGTGAATTACATTTCCAAAATACAATTCTTGTTTTAAGTAATGATGCTGCAAGGTGCAAGCAGAAGTACAGAGTAGAAATCAACAAAATACAAAGTTAAAAAAGTTTGGGTGTGAGGGGGTGGTGTTTCTTTTAACCCTTTTTACTAACTAAAGCTGTCTTTCTGAAGCACCTGCTTCTATTGTTTACTCTGCAAAATACTGCTTTAGAAAACAGCATTTTCCTGTATACTCCATGGTCCAAGGTTCATTAAACCTAATTAACATCCTAGTCTTGACAGTGGATAGTCTCTGTTGAGCCTCAGAGCTGTTACTGCCTTTCAGGTCCTGAAGCAAAGACAGCATGTGCTGCACAGGAGCCAGAACCCAATAATGCAGGTACCATAAAAACACAGAATACAAAATCCTTCTCCAGTCACGTAGTCCTGACCTGTGGATAGCACACCTATAGAGATATTAAATCTTCAATATTTGACTGCCAGGTATCAGAAAATACACAGGCCTTTCCCCTCTAACACCTGGGAGACAAAATGCTACCAAACCAAATAATCCTTCCTTACTCCTCAAGGCAAAACTGAGAGCTGACACTCAGTGACATTACACTCCAGTGCTGACTGGACTGCAAACTGGCAGTAATTACACATACTCTTCACACACTAGTCCGTTTGCTTACAAAGGAGCAGAGTAGATTGTTGTAAAATATATTCCCGTGTAAGCAATGTCACCTTACTTCAAACATACCCAGGTGACACCCTTCTCCTTCATTCGCTTCACCAACAATAGTGGCTCGAATGAGCTGCAGGTAGAACCTTCTGAGAACCAAAGTAAGTTTTTCAGTGGTAATAATGTCATTAAAAAAATGTTTCCTTGTGGCTCAAGGATTTGTGCAATTTTAGCAAAGTGTTTCGAATGAAAAGAAATTTTGTGCTGATACAAATCAGAGAGGATAACAGGTTTTCAGGTTTTGCCCCCACTTTCTTTCCTTGCCTTCTCCTTTATATCATTACAAAGGTGGATTGAGATAAGAGATAGACACAAGAAACAACAGTCTCAGGGAAAAAAAAAAAAAACCAACAAATTTCATCCCCCTTCAAAATGCATCTAAATTAAAATGTTACATTTTATGCAATTTTAAAACAAGAGGTTTTGATTCATTCCCCTGAAGTAACTAGAAGAAAGCGCTGCAAAATCAGAAAGTTCTTTTTCACAGTGCTCATAATTTTTTCAACATCAGCTCAGGCCACTTTTTCAGAGGGTTTCAACCCTGTTAAGTGCTTCATTTATCTTTTAGTCACTGAATAAAGGAATGCATTGCCTTCAGCTCCACCAAACGCACTCGCATGTGAGTCACCTACAAAATGTGCTTATGGAGAACAGAGAAAAATTCTGTAAGAAATGAAGTAATTGATGCTGGTCCTGGAATGACTCTGGTTTGGTTCAATACCAACTGACCTTCAGCTACACAGTGATTGCTCAGGAGTGGGGTCCACCTCAGGCTGGACTCCTAGGGAATCCAGTAACTCAAAGATGGATCTGTCCTGAACAGGATACAGCATTTGCAGAACTGGTTGGTGTTACTGGAGGAGGACAGGAGTAAGTGTACTCATCTTTAGCCAGACCACTTTGGTCACACTTTCTTCTTAACTTGTGTCGTAGCAGCAGTCTATACATTTCCTTGTGAAGTTTTATGTCACAATTCACCTGAGACGTCCACAAGCTGCCACCTTCTCAGAATAACTGACCACTGTAGACAACTGGTTGCTGGGCATGCAGGGATCAATCTGAAAGGGTGCAACTGGCTCTTAATAGCATCCAGGAAACCTGGGCTGTTCAGAAACCAAGATCCTCAAGCCCATGCAATAAAGAAAACCGTGTTTCTCTTCCATACCTTACAGAGATGACCCTTCACAGCCTGCTGTCACTCCCTGCCAGCTAGGCTAGAGGAAGGTTGGCAAGCAAAACCCAACTTCTAATCTACCAGCCCAGCTCTTGGTTTATAGAATGAACATAGCAGTTCATTCATGGGGAAGAGAAAGGGTTATAATTTGATTAGGGGAAGAGCAAAGGGCTGTTTCTGTAAGAACAAGGAGGAAGAAGGAAGGGAACTGTGCATCCAAATGGATGGCACACAGGCATTTGAGTTGAGCAGTTAATTTCAGAGATACAGGAAATGCTTTCAAGTGTATTTTGCTGTAGTAAAACAAACAAACAAACACACACAACAGAAAAACAACACTGGGAAAACCATTAAATTGAACAGGAAATGAATCTCCCAAGTGATCAACTCCAAAGCAGCAGAGTCCAGCAGCAGTGAACTAATACACAGGATTTTATCCATATCAAGAATGATTATGATCTTTCTTAAGAAACTGCAAACACAACCTCTTGAGTTAGGAATTTACTAAACTCTGGCTGCCAGGTTAAATAACAGCAACTGCTTCTAACATCTTCTGGAGACAGACTCTGTGATTCAGGAGAGGAAGGGAAGAGCAGCAACCAGACAACCTTCATGCTCATCTGCTCCATTTCCATTTGACATTATTACTCCTGCTTTGTCTTGCAGTGCATACACAATCTCATTCCCTGGGATATGAAACCTGCAGCCACTGTTATTTCTTAAAGCACTTTTCTTAAAAGGCAAATTTCTAAAGAGTCTAATCTCGCTGCTCTTCTTTATGGATATAATCTTCATTTCTCTAGGTATCACCTATCTGCCTGAAACCTCAACTGCACTCTTTAAACCAACAGGCTTTGTCACAAGATTGGGAGTTTACCGAAACTTTCCGCTTGCTGGGGGAATCTCCTGGCTCTGGACAACTGACCACTGTACAAGTCCAAACCCAGCAACCCCTAATATGCTACGGGGGATTTCTTGTGGCTGGTGATGCTAATGTTGAAATGCAAATACTGGTGGGTCTGTTTCAGAGTGCAAGCCCCAAATCCCCTAACTGCCCTCAGAAATTTGTTCCTTTCTGCAATAAGCCTCAATCTCAGAATGGCCAATTACACAGTACAGGAGCAGAAAAGTGTATCTAGTCTATCTGGGTCTTAAATATTGATATCTAAGTCAATATGTTTTGAACCAAAGCGTAACAACTGTAGCAGCAACAAACAGCTAGCTATTTTATCCTTTCTTCTTCTGGCACCCTGAGCTTAAGGATTCAGTTGTCCCCTTCTACAGGCAGAGGAACTGGACCACTTTAAAAAGGCTGCATCTTGTCCCAGAGACAAACCAGAAGTTAAGCTGAGACCAACACTGGGTGTCCTGGGCTCCAGCCTTATCTGCCATCTCAGGCAGACTCCACTAACATACCAGAGCAACCTCAAAGTACATTTAATCCAGTAAATCCTTCTGGTGTGGCACTGTGGTAGTGACTACTGGGAGCCCACGGGATGGATCAGCGCTTCCTGGAGGAAGCTTTTTGTGTCTGATACAGCTCCTCAGGAATACATTTCCATGAGAAATTGATTTGAATGCTTTCCAAGGAAGTGTGACACTGCCTGGCTATATACATTTCAGCATGGCCTCTTCTCTGTCATCTTCTGAATCAATTTCTTTCACTTGGTGCCAATGCAGCATATTAGTTTTTACGTTGCCTTCTCTCTGAATAAGATATGGCAAACCTGTGAATTTATTGGTTATAAGAAAGCTCTGAGAGGGAGAACAGAAAAGAGAAATATCAAAGCTAGAGCTTCAGACCATATAGTGCCCTTTTTATTTTTATTTTTAAACAGCAGAGAGGAAAAATTAATTCCTTATCTTCCAAGGTGACTCCTGGCTCTTTCCATAAGGTACTGATAATGCAATTCATGAATCTGGCACTGGTAGTTTTCACCATTTTCTTTGTATATATTCTGCTGGTACGAGCCTGTCCATGCTGTCCATGTATTAAAAAGTGTCCTGCCCTAAACACCTCAGCAGAAGAGAAAACCTAAAGCAGCTGCATATGCCAGGGGTCTTTTTGTGAGGGAAAGGTGCCCAGTGTTGAAGCTAGCTGGAAACTCGAGGGGACGAGGTCAGAGTGTTCAGGTCATTTTGGAATTCACTGTTTTCTTCTTATAAAACCTCAGCTTTCACAAAGACAGCGACTCCTCCAATAATTTCTTTTCTAGCCTCAAAAGCACTAAGGTTGTATGGCTTTCGTTACAGAAATCAGATTATGAGACAACAAGCAAAACTAAAAATGTTAAGAAAGAGACCACTCCCAAAGCACTTTATGGAGATGGCCAAAGTCACTGCTCTCTTTTTGGAGCACAGCCAGCTCCAGAAGCTGAAGTGCTGCAAAATGAGTCACTCCCAGCAGGCCAACAGCTAAGGCAGACCCTCCATTTCAGTGCTGTGGCCACAAGCCCAAAGAATACATTCTATTCCTGGAAGGTGTAAAACAGCCATTAGAAAAAAATAATACTTTTTTTTTTGCAAGCATCAGATTGACCCTGGGGTTACAGGAAAGGGCAATTAAGGTAATGCCCAACTCCAGAGCATTTGACTGAAGTAGCTTAGCACCATAAAGTCAGACTGCTGTAGAACTGGGTGGGATGATACCAGCCTATCAAAGTCTCACAGCAAAATGGCACATCCAAAACTAACACGCCTGCAACTCTGCAAGTTGAACTGATGATAATTCCTAAAAGAAAATATCTAGGTTGTCTTTTTAAAGGGCAGAAGGCGTTCAGGCACACATTTCAAATCAACTATCAATGGGAAGAGTTTGCCCAATAGCTGCTTTGATTTTACTTCACTTCAAATGAGAACAACAACACTTCATATTTTATGTGAACAGGCTTGACTTTTAAAACAAAAGTCAGCCTTGTGATATTCCAAGCACACACAACCCTAGAGACCTATAAACATCATTTGATGATAATTTTCCCACTGATGTGGCAAACAAGAATTTTAACCCAGGGAGGGAAATGTTTGTGCTGTGTTGCCTTCTTTACTGACCGGTGACTCGTGGCTGATGTTGGGCTGATATGAGCTGCAGTGAGCAGATCATCATCTAAACTTTGGTATTTTTAAATGCTTTGAATATGCACAATGGTGTGTAAATGCCAAATAATGTTGTTTTAACAGCACTTAGCACTATTCACGCACAACTGAATCAATCTATAATCATTTGGACACGAGCACTCTGTAACATAAGAAACAAAAGGGAGCAGTTAAACATCAGTTTTCACAACAATTAATATCAGCTAATTTCTAGCTAATTTTAGCAGACTAGCTTGCCTCTCTCTTGTAACAATTCATGCCTGACAGATAAACAAAATGCTCTCTAACACAAATGTACTGAGATAAACAAAATGCTCTCTAACACAGATGTATTGAGATAATTAACAAAAATACTGCGATATCTAATGGCAGGTATTCAAGGCTTACTTTTATTTGCCATTATTATCATGCACATATACCTGATATCCACACACTGTCCCCAAGTACTGCATCTGCTGTGTAGTGCGTATTAAACTTCTTTGAGCTCTTCATAATGGATCAACTACGTTTTATATGACATCTAACAACTCCCAATGAAAATAGTGCTTTCACTGAATCACAGAGTGTTACGGGTTGGAAGGGACCTCTGAAGATCATCGAGTCCAACCCCCCTGCCAGAGCAGGGCAGAACTAGAGCAGATCACTCAGAAATGCATCCAGACAGGGCTTGAAAGTCTCCAGAGGAGGAGACCTCACAACCTCTCTGGAGAGTCTGTTCCAGTGCTCTACAACCCTCACAGGAAAGTTCTCCCTCATGTTGAGGTGGAACTTGCTGTGCTCGAGTTGGAATCCATTGTCCCTCGTCCTGTCACAAGGCACAAGTGAAAAGAGGTTGTCCCTGCCTTCTTGACACCCAGCCCTTACATATATCTATAGATGTCAATTAGATGCCCTCTCAGTCTTCT
This sequence comes from Megaceryle maxima, assembly GCA_024605025.1. NCBI lineage: Eukaryota > Metazoa > Chordata > Aves > Coraciiformes > Cerylidae > Megaceryle > Megaceryle maxima. The sequence goes on along the minus strand of JANHGN010013738.1, from coordinate 11,994 downwards.
CCTCTCCAGACTAAACAGCCCCAGGTCTCTCAGCCTTTCCTCGTACAGCAGCTGTTCCCCATAACCGTTCTTGTAGCCTCCATTGGGCCCTCTCCAGTCCTCTCTGTCCCTCTTGAACTGGGCAGCCCAGAATTGGATGCAATACTCCAGGTGTGGTCTCACTAGTGCAGAGTAGAGGAGGAGAACCTCCCCTGATCTGCTGGACACACTTAATGCACCCCAGGATACCACTGGTCTTCTTGGCCACCAGGGCCCATTGCTGTCCCATGGATAGTTTGTTGTCTATCAGGACCCCAAGGTCCCTCTCCACAGAGCTACTCTCTAGCAGATCACCTCCTAACCTGTACTGGTGCATTTTATTGTTCCTTCCCAGGTGCAGGACTGCTCTGGGAGAGGAAACTTCCCTACCTTCTGAAGCAACCCACACTCACTGCAACAGTGCCTAGAATGCACTGCCATCAGGTACCAGTTATGGTCCTGATCCAGACAGAACCACTCCATCGTGTTTGCAACTGTCGGTTCTACGTTACCCACTGCCCTGCACTTCTCCCCAGCAGTGCATCGCCTGCTTATCCAAGTGCTGCACGCTGCCAGGGTCCCAGAGCACGAGCTGTGGGGGAAGGAGAATGCCTTTGCCCTCCTTGAGAGCTCAGCACCAGCTGCTTTAAAACCTTCGTGCCTGCCAGAGCTCCCTGAGAGGCTGCAGCACCCAGGGAGCGTAGACAGCAACAGCACTGCCTCCTCCCATCTCTGTATGGAGAACAGCTTGAAGCAAATCCATGAAGCGTAACAGGGATGCACTGTGAACACAGATTAAAACACTTGCAGGATCTTTGTTTTGATTTCCCTGTGAGGCCTCTAGACTGAGGCAATTAGCAGGAGGTTTTAGTGACTCATGAAGCGTCAACGTAAAGCTCTTCTTCAAAGTCTTGCAAACGTGACAAGCTAAGCTACCCTCAATTGTCCAGGTACTACTAACTACACAGAGGCTGTTACAGACCAATAGGATCTGTTCTTCCCACTTCAATATTAGCATTCACTTTATTAAGTTCACATTTTCTAAGTCTCCTAGAAGGCTAAGGCACATATATATATATATTATTTTTTTCTACCTGATTTAACTCACTGCTAAGCTGTAACATGCAAGCCAGAGCCAAGTCCTGCAGCCCAGGTACTGGAGGCATCTGGTTTGCGACCAGTCCCATGCTGTATTCACCTGATAGACACATCCTTAAAAGGGAAGAGAAACCAGCTCACAGTTTTACAGCACTGCAGCTCCTTCTGAGCCAGCATGGGTCTCTCTGCTGTACACACAGGGCCATGGAGATGGACCCTACGGGAGGTTACTCACTGAGTTAATGCCACTGATATATGAGAAGGTTTCCTGTTCCTACGACAGTCAAGAATTCTCCCTGCTGCAGAAGATTGATAATTTCATGAGAAAAGGCTCTAAATAATTTCTGAAAGTGATACATACGAATTGAAACCATTTTTCACGGTAGAGCCCCGAACAAAGAATTGTCAATGAATCTATCGTGTGTCACAGGCATGCTCCCATGGGGTCAACCCCACTGGAAACAAACAGAAGGCTCTTCTAATGATTCACCATCACATAGGGGGAGAGAAAAAAGAAAGCATCCATTTTTCCTGAAACATAGGTTGACAGACTTATCACAGGGTATCACAAGATGTCAGGGGTTGGAAGGGACCCTGGAGATCTTAGAGTCCAACCCCCCTGCCAGAGCAGGATCATAGAATCCAGCACAGGTCACACAGGAACGCAGACAGGTGGGGTTTGAAAGTCTCCAGAGAAGGAGACTCCACAACCCCTCTGGGGAGCCTGCTCCAGTGCTCTGTGATCCCATCGACCTATGTTGATGAGACATTTACATCAAAAAGTTATTTGCTTCAGGTAGGGACACAGCTTGTTTCTAACATCCACTTTCTATTAGGGAGTGGCAGGGAATGTCCTGTCTAAATCAAGTGCTACCAAGTTGTGGGGCATAAACAACTGATTGTCCTTAAATTTAAAGCTAAAGAGTAAAAACATTCCTCAGTAATCTGTGAGATCTATTAGTCTAAAATTTTGGAGAGTCATTAAAAAAACCCAAAGAGACAATTTCCTGTCTCAACTTTAACAATGAAGGTGACTTGGGACCTGCCTCTCTCCTTCCATTGCCTTTTACTAGCGGACGGAAGAACATATAAATTATTTCACAATCAAAGCAAGAATGTGACAGAGAAGCCCAAAGTGGGTAGAATTAAACTCTTTCCATTCTTCTAAACAAGCCCCCAATCTACATGCTGCTTTTACTTGAAGAAAGGCACATGGCCTTGGTTTTTTCCTTGTTTACCACTTGACCACTGGACAAGACCTCACTATTCTCACTGCAAAGCACATGCTGTTTAGTGGCTTCCACTGGCTCACAGCTGTGCCATCACAATTGTCCTGCACGTTTGGGGTGAGATAGATGTCACCAAGGAAGCCATGGTGTGGCCTTACATGGCCCTGGGTCTCCTTGGCATCATGAGAGAGCAGCAGGATAATGCCAGAGCTGGAAGCCAGGATGTGACATGAAGTCCAAAGCCATAAGCCCACTCAGCAAGGAATCTCAGAGAGAGCAGAAAAAGAAGCTCATGGGGACTTTGCACCAGCTTAGCTGGAACAACACTAGCAAGCAGCTTGGGGGGCTTTACGATTGACCTCCAAGTTGCTTGCATGAGCATACCGATAGCAAGAGCTTTGGAGAAGGCATGTGTATCAAAGAAGCCTTCATTAGATGCTACATCCTTAGGACTCTGCTCAAAAGGGCAGAGATGGGAAGCCCACTGTCAGCTTTCATTGAGCACTTCCTTCCTAACCTCTTTAAACAAGGTCTCCAAAATTTTCACTGCAAGTTCCTGTGCAATTGAGTCACCTGAGCGAGAGCTGACAAGCAGTGCTGTCTGCTAGCAATGAGCTTTCATTCACAACAAACTGGAAAGCACCTGGGGATTCAGAATGTGGTGATCTGTTCTACCATACCATACCATTCACCCACCACTCCTGCATCAAAGTCATCCACAGACACACTAGCACACATGGGGGACAACACACTGGAGAATGGTGGCTGAGGGGAGACCCTACTGTACTCTACAGCTGCCTGAAGGGAGGTTGGAGTAAGGTGGGTGTTGGTCTCTTCTCCCTGGTAACTAATCAAAGGCCAGGAGGAAATGGGCTCAAGTAGCACCAGGAAAGGTTTAGGTTGGATATTGGAGGTTTAGGTTGGATATTGGAGGTTTAGATTGGATATTGGAAGTTAAGGCTGGATATCAGGAAAAATGTCTTTCCTGAGAAAGTGTTGAGACCTTGGAACAGGCTGCCCAGGGAGGGGGGTGGAGTCACCATCCCTGGAGGTGTTCAAAAAACCCATCTAGACGTGGCACTTCAGGACATGATTTAGTGTTCCTGATAATATTCAGCAGATGGTTGGACTTGATGATCCTGAAGGTCGTTTCCAACCCTTAATGATTCTATGATTCTGCAAAGCACTACAGATGATATTTCCTGAACGAAGCTGGGCTTTGTCATGTGGAAATACACTTGCGTCTAAATATACAGTTTTCAACATTTATTACAACTGAAAAAACATCCACATTACTGCTAAAAAATCATCCATTCCAGTCTAACAGGTCCCGCTAGTGAATAATGTCATGTACAAGTCGCAGTGCTGAAGAGGAATGAACTAGATTACGAAGGTAATATCTCATCCATCTGAGTAAAGGGTGCTAAATGGTATAGGAATATATGTAAAGCCAAGTGACAGAAGTACATACTCATTTTTGAAGAAGGAAAAAGTAATAGGATAATGTTATACCCAGGCTTTCTAACACACCTCCAATTAAGGGGGGAATTTCACTCTATCATTATTTCCATTATATACTTTTATTTGGAAAGGTTAAGAACTCGGCTATTAAAATGCACTCTTGGATAAAATCTCACAGGTAGAGCATTCCAGCATGAAAAAAATAAACCCCTGCATTATATATCAGCAAGAGGGATTGTTTGTAATTTTTACATCAGAATTCAGCATAAACCAATTCTCAGACTTTTCCATTTCTTTCAACTAACGCGTTAGATGTCTGTGCTCGTAATAAGGCTCTTAATGAACAAATTATCAGCATCTAATAAAGTACACACCAGGGCAGACAGTGCAATTATCACACGTGTAAAATGTTCTCTCTCCTCCACTACACATATTGCTTAGTTCTTCCAAATGTCAGGAGGCAAGATGAAAAATAAAAGAAGAGAAGATATGAAGAGATGCTCTCTGTGGATCAAGGTTATGGAATCTGTTGTCTTCTCTCCTGACAGAGCCTGGGCACCTGGAAAAGTCTGAGGACATGGAGAAACTGGAAGAGCACTGCCCCTACTCTATTTAAAGCCAGGTATCATTTTGTCGTCTCTTCACACTTCACACAGAAGGTGTTCAAACCTTAACATAAAACCAGCAACCATCGGACTGACAGACACAGCAAACCTCAGTCTGCACAGCACTGGGTGCTCAGCAGAGCTGCAGAGAAAGTGCCCACCATATGGAGGTGATGTAAAGCAAGGGGAACTGCCTGGAAAGTTGGTTTCCAAATATTGGATTGGGTTTCAAAGATGACTTTTGATGATTAGATCTTGTGCCATGTTGTCTTTTTTGTTAAGCAATGGGAAATATTGTTAAATACTTCTATTGTATCTTAAGATGAAAAATTTTACGGTCTCCTTATACTGCTACGTTCCAAGCTATACAAGTGAGCGTAATAAAGACAAATTTCATTTCAGTAGGATCCCTTTAATTAGTCTGCAATTGCCCTATTAGAGGTTTATAGCAAAATTTGTAGCAAGCGCTCTGTGTGGTTCTATTCAGTCTTACTCCATCCCATACAAACACCCCATAAAATATTTTAAAAGCCTACCGTTAGAGGAACGTGCTGTTCAATGAGTTGTCGTTGTGAGCTGGCAGGGCTCTCATTTGGGAGAGACACTGCCCAAATCACCACCACTTAGAGCTTCACAGAATCACAGAGTTGTCACACAGAAACGACCTGTAAGATCATTGCATTCAAATATCGACCCCAAAACCCTCCAAAATAAACGAAACCACAAAAAAACAAAAACCAAAAAACCCACAAAACCCCACAAACAACAAAACCAAAACACTAAAAAAGCTAACAAACTAACCCAAACAGCAAAGACCACCTCACCATCCCGCTAGTGCACATCCTGAAATGCCTCATCTACACAGTTTTGAACCCCTCCAGGGATGGTGACTCCATCCTCGCCCTGGGCAGCCCCTCCCAGCACCTGACTACTCCTTTACTAAAGAAATTCTTCCTAATATCCAACCTAAACCTCCCCTGGGGAAACTTCAGCCCATTTCCTCTCACCCTGTCATCAGTAACTTGTGAGAAGAGACCAACACCCACCTCTCTACAACATCCTATAGAGAGCAAGGTCTCCCCTCAGCCTCCTCTTCTCCACACCAAACAACCCCAGCTCCCTCAGCTGCTCCTCATAGCAC
>JANHGN010013737.1:8223-25079 GCA_024605025.1 Megaceryle maxima | reverse complement strand
GGTTTATGTTCCTACTACTGTCAAGTAACTAGAGTTACTAAAGTAACGGAACAATTTAGTTTGGAGGAATCTCAGGACACCTGTAGTCCAACTCCTCCACTCAATGCAGGGCCAGCTTCAACATTTACCAGCATGCAGAGTCTTGTCCAGTCCAGTTTTGACTGTTGGCAAGGATGGAGATGACACAACCTCTCCAGAACTCTGTTGCAGTAATTGAACACTGTCATGGTGAAATATGTTTCCTTATATATATATTGCTGGAAATCGCCTTGTTGCAACTTTTGGTTGTTGCTTCTCATCCTTGTGCTGGGCATCTCCAAGAAGAATATGGCTTTGTCTTCTTCTCCAAGTCTTCTTCATCACCACTCATTACGTTGTTGAATAAAGCAAATGTATTCCCCTTAGCAACCCCTCATTCAGCCTGAACAAACCCAGTTCTCCCAGCTTCTCCTTCTACTCCACATGCTGCAGCTCCTTAATCATCTTGCCTCAACTGGACTCACTTCAGTATGTTGTCATCTTTCTTTTCTGGGGTGTCCAAAACTGAACACAACACTCCAGATACAGTCTCATTTTTTTTATTTCCACTAAAATAAACAGGTTCTTTTCTACAGAACTACTCCCCAGACAGCTGGTATGGGACTCAGGTTTGGAACTCAATATAGACTTGACCCTGACCTTATTTCCCAAATATTGAAGAAGACCATGCAGCAGCCTTCTGTTCAGTGCCACCACCGCACTCAGCTACGTAGGTTTTACCCTACTGCAGCTGTGCCTGTGTGGACCAAAGTGGAAATAACCCCCCATCTAGTGAACTTTGGTTCTAATGTGATCTGCACTGCCACAAAATCTGGAGACTTTACATGTCTCACAAAACAAACAAACAAAACAAAACAAAAACCCCAAACCAACCAACCAAACCAAAACCCAACAACCAAACCAAAACCAAAACCAAACAAAACCAAAAAACAAACAAACAATAAAACCCCTCACAAAACCCCAAACAAAACCCATTTACATTTATCTTTGCAAATACTGTGGCCATCTATCTTGTGCCCAAAATGATGCCAAGACTCTCAGAGACGTCCCTTGAGAATCTGCTTCTTCCAATGACACAAGTCAATCTCTGTTCCATTGAAGACATCAAACAACATTCTGCTTGCTAGAAAACCAGTTCCAGCCAGCCAGGACTGCTCTTGATGTCAATAAAGAAAAGTGAACTCCAGTGGGAAGGGAATTCTCACACCAGAAGTTTCCTGGAGAGCACAACACGCTGAGGCAGGTGGGTTTCCAGAGATGCTGATGACAAATTGAAAGACAAATGTGCAAGTGTTCAAAGGGCAAAGCCACAGCCCATCGCTCGGTTAAGGCACCACTGCCCTGTGTACAGTTCCACAACCTTTTGCGTTATCGAATACGCTCGTTGCTACAAAACAAGGATTGATTTTCGCCCTGGGCAGTGACAGATGGATGGGTATGACCCAGGGGGAAGAGCTGCTCATTAACCTGGGTTAAAGATACTCTCAAAGTCCTTTGCCTTTTTTGCCCACGTACCCAAGTGTGTTTAAAGCAGCAGGAGGTCCCATGATGAAGCAGCTGAAGCCCATAATTACTCAGTACCTCAATGGATTTAGGTACCATACAGCTGACCGGTCACTAGCAGATAACATAAGTTGCAACCATTTAATTTATTAAGTATTTCAATTTTTAAGTTGATCTGAAAAGCCAATGGAGTCCAAACAAGACTGACCACTGATTTTTAACTACTTGAAACTGTCAAAACAGTGGCTGAGACCAGTTGTATTCCTGTCTTTTCATAGCTTACATGATCAAACTCCTGAATCCCAGCTTACTGTTGCTGTCTCTAGGCCCTCCCAGACAAAAACTCTCCTGAACTGAACAAAATATTTCATTTTCAGGATGTTTCCCTTTTGACTTTTATTGAGCTTGTCACTGACAGTGAAGTATCACTTTGAATGAAAACTGCAGGATTTCAATCATAATAAACAAAATCAGCTTTGGATTTTTTCTGTTGCTGAGGTGCTGCCAGTCAGCACCATTCCAACACAAGGTGAATTTGTGCTGCACGTCTAAGGTCATATGTTTCACAACCACAGGACAGCCAGATAATGCATGTGTGAAATGATGTGTCCTCAAGCTACTCCGTGAAGCCTTCCTGCTCTTTCTGAATGACATTGGTGTCCAATTTCGAGCCAACACACAGGTTTCTCCAAGAAGAAACTCCCAGCGTCACCTCTCCCTCCTTGAACCCTGGGGAGCTCAGGCATCTTAGAGATTAAGATGAGGTTGGAGCTGATGTAACCGGGGTGCAGCCTGGCAGTCCCAAGTGTCTCAGTTCCTGCTCTTTCCTGCCTCCTTTTCCTCCATTTACCTTCAGGGCTGCCCAGGGCAATGGTGGAGTCCCCAACCCTGGAGGTCTTTCAAAGCCGTGTAGATGCAGTGCTGAGGAACATGGTTTAGTGGTGACCTGGCAGTGCTGGGTTAAGGTTGGACTTGATGATCTTAAGGATGTCTCCCAACCTAAATGATTCTATGATTCTAGGATTTACGTCTCCATGCTGCCCCCTCCAGCATGCTGGTACACGTGCGCTTGTGGCCAGGTAGGTCCGGTTGCACCCATCCAATTTCCTCTGCCGCCGTGGAGGGGGGAAATGCAGAAATAGGCATTGCTGCCAGTGAAAGAAGGCAGGAGAACGATGTGATCCTTATAAAAACAAGTTAATTGCAGAGCATATGCTGCTGGGAAAGAGGAAGGACTAAAGAGATCCTGCAAGGTCTCTTTCAGCACCAGCAGAGCATCTCTCAGGCTCAGTTTGGTCACTGGAAGCAGCCTGGTGACCTCAGCTGGCTCCAGCTCAGGTCTCTCTGCCCAGTACCGACATCCCAGGACAGACAACAAAGTTTAAGGTCCTGCCTGGAAGCAGCTCTGCATGTCCTCTACCCCCACCACAGCCAGAGCTGCTACCCACATACCCCACCTTCCTGCTGCTCCTCACAGCAAAGGGGCAGCAGCATCTTTACCCGTTTATTAGCAGAGTTTTGGAAACAAGGTTTTTGCCTCAAATCCCTTCCTCCCCATCTGACTTAACTTTCCCGGCAGTTCAGGCAGATGGATTAAGCACCAGCAGCGTACACACGCGTACCTCCAGACTTCTCCCTAATTAAGCTGCTGGTTTCTTCTCTCAGCAACCCTCCAGTCCCTTCCTGAATCCCTCAGGCTGAGAACAAAGCCTCGATTCTCAGACCGGGAGTGCCAATATTTAGCACGAGGAACGATGCTTTGTTCCTCAGACTGGTGAGAGAAAAAGAAGTCACAGTGACTCTGCTTTTGACAAGTGGGTTCCAGCCCACCTAAGTAGGTGGATTTACAGCCCTGAAGTGATTCTCCTACTGTCTCCAGAGTGTTTTACCTCTGCTTTGCGAATCCCACAGCAAAATCTACTGGGAGAACCGCAGCATTCCTACAAGCAAGTAGTTCCCCGAGTCAACTGCTTGACTTCCCTCCCAGCCTGGGCACACAGCATTAGCTTGTACACTGGTGCCTCCCAGTGCTTGCAAGAGAGAGGAGCAGAAAACTCAGTAAGCAACGCTGACGATGGTTTCAAATTTTTTATTTTAAATCCAGCCACTCCTTGCTATGTACCAGCTCATGCTTGGGGGGATCCAGAAATCCTGTGTGAGCAGCCAAGGAGAGGTGGGAATGGAGGCAGCAAGTTTTCTCCATGCTTGGTTTAGTGTATTAACCAGGAGACCACAAAGTGCCGCTGCTTCTCGTCTGCTCCTTCCAACCCACAGAGCAAGCCAACCTTGGGAAGAAGCTTCAAAGAGGAGAAAAATGACACTATGACTTAGGTACGTGTGGGCTAGACACAAAGCAGGAGCTTCAGTAGCAGCGCAAGACAGTGGCAATTTTGGCTTGTGAGTCCAAACCAGCAACCCAGCTTGGCCACGCTGCCAGCTCTTGCCAGATACTTTGAGCATCGGAGGTTCCTGCTCTGTCACCTGAATGTTTCTCAAGAGTCTTACATGAGACCTTGTGCACAGGTGGAAGGCACTACCATGGGAGGAGAGCCATCTTCTGGAAGGATGCCCCAGTTTCCACTTATGCTCACAGTAGATATGGCAAACTTCTGCCTTGTCCTGCAGGGAAGCCTGATGCTGTACATGTACTTGGGGCACACCTAAAACATGAAGACAGCAAAACCCAGGGGGAGGCAAAGCCACTGCAGTCCCTGTTACCCAGAACCACACTCAGCGGCTGTAGTTTTACTCCTGCATCTTCTGAGAGTAGCATTTCTTCCCCACTTTGGCCAGGCCACATCATACCCCACACAGGTTGTTGCAAGTCTGTCATGACACCCATGGGTTCATTCAGCACGCCTGGCACCTTCACTGCAGCTTTGCTTGGTTTTTTTTGACCTCATCCAGCACCAAATACAAATTGCTTGAAGCCAATCATGCCAGGTCCGTGCCCTTAGCTCTCCACTCAAAGCCCTGGGAGGTAGGAGGTGGTGGCACCTCCCAGGAGAAGGCCTGGTGTTTGTTTTGCAGGGCGCATACCAACGGCCGCTGATGTATTTCAGAGCTGAACTTTCCACGTAATTGCTTTTTAGTGTTTCCCTACAAGAGCCCATGAAGGAAGGAGTTTTGTATGTTAATGCCTTTCCTTGAGTAATGATGATAAATCTCAGCCCTCCGCAGCCATACGTCACGCTATACTGCCTGGTGCTTTACATTTTAATGGCCATTATTTCAAGCCTTTCTTCCCGTTCCTGTCTCGAGTGACATTTATTCCACCCAAGGGAATTTTCTATGCTGCTACATTTTGCTTACGATGTACTTTTAAGTAGGAACTGAAAGCAAAGACTTTTAAGGGCTTTTTGTGTTGTGTTATCATTTAATTACATTTCAAATGGTTCTTCCAAGCAGCCTGGAGCAGCCTTCCTAGGGCTAGTAAAATGACTCAAGGAAAGACCTGAAGTGTCAGGGATGGGGAGACACCTCACTGTTCAGCTGCATCTTCCCAGATAATAATTAGTTTAAACCAATCTAAGACATAGGATCATAGAATTGTTTAGGTTGAAAAGCACCTTTAAGATGATAGAGTCCAACGCTTAACCCAGCACTGCAAGGTCACCACTGACCCCTGTCACTCAGCACCACAGCTCCATGGCTTGGAAACCCCTCCAGGGATCACGGGGACTCCACCCCTGCCCTGGGCAGCCTGGGACAGCCCTGGGCAACCCTCAAGGGGAATAAATTGTTCCTCAGCTCCAACCTAAACCTCCCCTGGGGCAACTTGAGGCTGTTTCCTCCTGTCTTACCTCTTGTTCCTTGGGAGAAGAAACCAACCCCAGACGGCCCCAACCTCCTGTCAGGGAGCTGTCAGGAGCCAGGAGGTCTCCCCTGAGCCTCCTCTTCTCCAGGATAGACAACCCCAGGTCCCTCAGCTACTTCTCACAAGACTTATGCTCTAGACCCTTCACCATCTTCACTGCCCTTCTTTAGACTCTTTTGGAGCTTTGGAGCTCAAGCTCAAGCTGTTATTTATTAATCACCATAATTTGGTTTAAAAATACATACCTGGTGGGAAGCAGGCCCAGGGGCAGGGCTATCACCTTTTGTCTGCCCACGAGGTTAACAGCTTCTCTCCTGGAACAGCCCTTCCTGAAGTGCCTGAGGAATACAGTCATGTGATACTACACATTTGCAGCATGGGAGAATGTAGCAGATCCTCTTCACTCCTTCTCCAATGCTCATTTTCACCAGAACAACACTTTAGAGGGAAAACAGCGCACAGGAATTGATCAGATTTAAAAATACCATTTTGTCAAGCTTTTTAGAAAAGAAAGACTGAGGGGAAGAGGATTAACTTCCACTCCTCCTGAGCTCAAACACACCTTCATTTCTTGCCAACACAGTATTGCTTCTTTCCAAAATGTTCTCCAGAAGGTCGTACCTTTAGTTGAGATTTATTTGCAGCCAACCAGGTGGTATCTGTGGTAGAATAAAGCCTCTGAGCCCTTCAGCCCACACCCTCTGCAGGGGCACCTCGCTGCTTCGGTTCAGACACGTTGGTTGCTTTTAAAAGCAAGCAGTGCTTGAGAAGGGCCATTCAACTGTCCCCACCTCCTGCCTGCCCCTGCTTTAGAACGTGCTCCAAGAGTGGCCTTGGCCACCAGAGCCGAGCCAGGCAGCATCGTGAGGAGGTAACACATTTGAAGACAGAGCTGCTCTATTTCATGGTGTTGCTGTTTTCCTTCCCCCCCCATGGTTTTTTACATGCAATTAGGTCACATTTGAATGTCAGAAGGCAGCAGAAGTTGAGTTACTTTGTTTAAAATAAAAACATGTATTTCTATCACCTCAGGAATTGTTCCTCTTTTGGCACAGGGACCCTCTGATCCTCCCACCTCCTTTTATCAGCATCTTCAAAAGAGAAAGGGAGTTATAATTGCTTTCTCCTCTCACCTTAGACAAAAAAAAAAAGAGAAAAAAAGAATAGAGAAAAAGCTGCTCCTGTTCTCTCTCGGCATCTTGAGAAGAAACACGCTTTGAGCAATCATTTATTTACTGAACAAAAATAACATCTAGATTTCAAAGGGCAGAGCAGTTGGGAAGAATGAGGCTTCCCCCGCCGTCGGCTTTTCCTTGTTACCACCTCCTGCCTGCACAACCTACTGCTCTGCCTCTTCCTCGGTACAGGGGATGGGGACCATACTGCTGACAAAAATCTGCAGCTCTCCCATAACAGGCCTAGTTCCATTAAAAGACTAGGCAGAAAGTCTGACAGAAACCTGCAAAGAACTCCATGACTCACTGGCAGACAGCTGGAAAAGGACCTACGGGACCATGTTACATCTTCCTTCATGTACTTCCAGTGCTCCACAGTGCAAGTTTTGTAGGAAAAGCCACAAAACATGGTCTCAGAAGGTAAAAAGCAAGTTAAAGCTACAAAGGGATAAACAAGAGGTAGAATCATAGGATGGTTTGGGTTGGAAGGGACATTAAAGACCATCTAGTTCCAAGCTTCCTGCCATGGGCAGGGCCCCCTCCCACTAGAGCAGGTTGCTCAAAGCCCCATCCAACCTGGCCTCAAACACTTCCAGAGATGGAGCATCCACAGCTTCTCTGGGCAACCTGTGCCAGTGTCTCACCACCCTCATGGTGAAGAACTTCATCCTTACATCTCATCTAAATCTACCCTCTTTTTGTTTCAAGCCATTACCCATCATCACATCACATGACTTGTAAAATGTCCCCTTCCAGTTTCCTTCTAGGCCTCCTACAATAGATTTACAAATATATTTCAAATATATATTATTTATAAAAAATATATATACATTGTATAGTTCAACTGATGGATCAGTCACTTTTCAGTGTGTAGATGACTAAATAAGTATTTCAAAACTATAAATGATGAGAACCATTATATTAAAAAAAGCCATTTATTAGATATATGTACATATATACATACACATGCAAAATTATTTTATACACATTTACACAGGTTCAGTTATTAATACAGTGCAAAAAAATATCTAAAAAGGTACCAGCCCACCTTTTACAAACTTAACCGGTCTTTGGGAGCAAGAAAATGATCAGGTTCATAAAGTGATTGAGCGCTGCAAATCTTTACGTCAATGAAGTTTATTCTTTTTTTTTTTTTTTTTGCACCGAGCTTCTGGGTGAGGGAAGAAGTTTCCAAAAGACTTTTCTGACAAAGTGACAGAATTAGGGTCACCCTAATTCTGAAGGGACGGATTCTGGTTTGGGGATTTGATTCAACACGGGCTTAATCCCACATCCTGAGTCAGATTTCGCATACTCAAACTGCAAGTCATTCTTTTTTTATTCAATCTTAAAAGCATAGAGATCAATGCAAACTTCTATTCCTCTTGCTGGCTTCACCAGAAGAAAAAGTTTAACTGTATAAATACCATACAGATACAGAATCTGTTCAAAATATTAACATTAAAAAGAAGAATGAAATAGGTGGAATTACACACGCTCTGAACCGCAGTCCGAGTGCAGGCAACGCACACGTGTGAAAACCACAGAGATTCCTTGGTGTGGTTTACACATTAAGGGTTGGGAGGGAAGGCTGCAAAGGGATTAAGACAAACAGCAAACCAGAGCTTCATTAATTTAGTAGAAAAGATTTAGTTGCATCATCTGTTTAATCCACCAAAAAAGAAACCAAACCCAAACAACAATCAACACGAAGGCAGAACTGAACCAGCTGGTTTTGTCTGATTTTACAGTTTCAGGAGAAAGAAAATCTTTAACAAAAGCTGAATTTAACCTTTATCCACTCTAATGATGCTAATTATCCAAACTACCTCAACACCTCGTTCCACCACTCTCACTGCAGAGCTGATGCAACATCACTGGCCACGGGGATGTATTTGTTTTACGATGCAGCAAACAGTCAGGTGCTCAGGAAACAGCCAGAAAATTACAGTTTCTTCCAGTCAGCTCGTTACAAAGATGAGGAATGAAAAGCACATAATGGTTCCCTGGCCCCATGCCCCACTTGCAAACGCTTTGTCTGCCTTAAGCTACCACAGGCTGGTTTTATCTGAGCCTATGGAGACACAGTAAAGCTCTTCTGGACTCTTTAGCCAGATGGAAGCTAAAAGGGTGGGAGCTGGGAGTTGGGTCTTATCATCAAGTTAAACAGGGACGGAACAGGATGGAAACTTAAAGCTTGGCAATACTAAAAAAGAACCATCTGTGGGGTCATTTGGGTGTTGTAAGGACAATGGATGAATTCTAGCTGCACTTTTCCACTTGAACTCTGGCAGGAAACTGGGGTAATGACAGACAAACAATTTTAATCCACTCCCTTATAACAGAATAGTATTCCCTTACAGCACACAGCTCTAGCTGCTTTCTGAACTGGCTAAAATATTCCTCCATCATCTCTAGACTGTTCCTCACAGGTTCACAGAATCCCAGCATGGTGGGGGTTGAAAGGGACCTCTGGAGATCATCAAGTCCAGAGCAGAGGGCCCAACATCACATTGTCCATGCGGGTTTGGAACCTCTCCAGGGAAGGAGACTCCACAACCTCTCTGGGAAGCCTGGGCCAGGCTCTGCCACCCTCACAGCAAAGTTTTTCCTTATGTTCCTAAGATTTCATTATGTTGCTGTTAGAGTACATGGGCTAGTATGGAATGGAAAAGAAATACCTGCATTTCACCACTGGAAAAAGCTCTGACGCCAAGTCTCTTGATGTCCTAGAAACTATTTGGGTTGCAATGGGCTGCCTATCGATGCCATTGGTGCAGTCAGCTGCATCACAGAAGGGCTTCCAAGGTACAACACCACAAGTTTCTGGTCTAGCAGTCCACTGATCCTCTTGTTGGCATCATGAGATTTCAGGAAAATTCACTGAGATGCAAGAAAGAGATTTTTGCAAAGTGTTTGCGCAAACTCAGGAAAGCAATTCTGCATCACGCTCATCTCTTTGCAACCACTACAGACAGAAACTATGTGAGAGGAAACCAGATCTTTGGTGAGAAGCATCTGGTGGAAGAAATGAGGTGACCAGAAGACATATCCCTAAGGAAAAAAAAAATAAAATAGGACCATACTTCCACAATAGCACACCTACAGTCCTCTACATCTCCTCAGTTTGAGTCTCTACACCCCTTCAAGGACAGCTGAAGCAAAATGCTATGCTATTTTTTTTTTTAAAGACAGCCTAAATGATTCCTGTATGTTCATACAGTCATATAAAATGCCCATATGCACCTCCACACATGGCATATGACACCCAGTGCAGCAGAGGTTAAGAATTTCAGCTTTTAAGTCCTATATTCCAAAGTGCACACTCATAAATTCATCTTCGTGTAAGAACTCAAACACCATGAACTAAAGGTGTTTATTCTGTAATAAAGAGAACCTGCTCTTGCTTTCCATCACTGGAAATTGGCTTTCTACTCACCAATAGAAAGGTGAAGGAGTCAGTGGCCTGTCCTAAATAGCCTTGGAGGATTTATTATCCCTACAGACCAAGCAAACATGGAATTACCCTTATACTAAGAGTGACCTTAACCAAGGAAATCAAGGCCACTTGAGCTAAAAGATCACTTATATTCATTTGGTTTATTTTATGCTGCCCCAAGCATATTTGCAATTAACCAATGAGCACATACTTAACTGCAATGTGCTGTTTAGCCAGCAGATGTTTATAGCCTTTCTGGTTTTCAAAAGAGCCACAGACTTTTCCTTTCCTTCGAAATGGAGAAAAAATCACTCTGAAACTCATCCTAACATTTTTTTCCCCACTGATACCAATCTCATCTAATTATGGCAAACAAATCCTTTACTTACATTGACCAAGAAACTCTACGCTTAACAAATTCTAGAGACAAAAATGTTACCCACCACTCCCTCTTCATTTTACTACACAATTTTAATATTTTCAAAAGCATTGGCAGGGCAAGACGTCGACTGGCCAAACTGTTGCAAAACCCAGTAGAACAAATGGCAAAAAGTTCCCTAGATGGTGTTAGTCAAGGAGTAAAAGCCTGTTTGTGGTAAGGACAACCTCCATCTGTTGATGACACCTGAGGAGATCCGCTGCGCATGGTTACGAGGTGCCGTGTTAAATACGGCCACGTCCCTCGCTGTTTCTTTGACAACATTAACAGCATCCTGCTTGAGTTCAAGCTGCTTTGAAACATCCTCCTTGCAATAACCGTCGTCACAAATCTTTAAAGATACTCCAAGCTATTTCTGGCCAGTTTAATAGGAGGAAAAAAAAAGAAAAGTTATAAAAATAGAGTAGCAAAGCCAAAGTCTTCTTCATACTCCGCAGTCAGGCTGTTTCTCCATAAGTTGCCTTGTCAGTATCTGATAAGAAGAAAGAGCTGCCACTCCTATGTGAAAGGCTATCTGCCAGAGGTTCCGTAACCCGTACAAGTAAACGTTGCAGAAACAAACAGAGAAGAAGAGTACAAACGTCTTCACCTTCCTCGCCGAGCTGTAGAAGAGGTACAAGTAGCACTACAAAAGGAGCAGAGAGACAGTGTTAGCATTAACCTGTGTACATATAGACAAGAGACATTACTGGGAAGTACTGGCACGTACACAGAATGCCAGCATGGTAGGGGCGGGAAGGGACCTCTGGAGATGATCTGGTGCCACCCCCCTGCTCCATCCAAGCAGGGTCACCCAGAGCAGGGGGGCCAGCAGCGCAAGGTCCAGGTGGGTTGGGAATCTCTCCAGAGAAGGAGACTCCACAACCTCTCTGGGCAGCCTGACACAGGCTCCAACACCCTCACAGCACAGAAGTTTTCACTCCTGTTCAGATGGAACCTCCTGGGTTCCACTTTGTGCCCACTGCCCCTTGTCCTGCTGCTGGACATCACTGACAAAAGTGTGGCCCCATCCTCTTGCCCCCCAGGGGCCCTTTAACTCTTGATCAGCATTGATCAGAACTCCTCTCAGTCTTCTCTCCTCCAGGCCAAAGAGCCCCAAGGCTCTCAGTCTTTCCTTGTTATACAATCCATGCCACTCGGATGTGCCTGCCAGTGCAGTGACCAACAAAAAGCTCAGAGCTTTCCTTCCTATGTTGAGAGGTCCTCCAAGAATAGCCAGAGTGGTGGCCTCAACCCAGACCCTACTGACTAAACACAGATATCAAAAGAAATCTGCCAGCACAACTGGTGTCCCTCCCATCTGTCTGAGCCTGGATTAAAAGGAGCCCAAAAGCTGAGCCAGCTTTCAAAAACCTTCTATGGCTTTTGCAAAACAATGCTCAGAAGCAGGAAAACTGCAACCCCAAATCTGCTGCTGCCATATTTGTTCGTGGGATAAGTAAAAGACTTCACTCTCTAGACTTGTCTTGGTAGAAAACCCATCATTTCTATTAACAGGTTTAGCTGGGGTTTGGGGCTCTTTTTCACTTGAAATTCAAGAAAGGTGGAACCCATTTGCTAAACATGTGTGAGGAGCAACAACCCATGCAAGAGAAAAATAAAAACTCACAAAGTGCTGGCAGAGAGTTACTTTTTTAACTCAGGCAGTAACACTTCAGGTCACAGTTTCCAACTGTGCTGATGACACAAGCAGAGATCAGTGCGTAGAAAGCACTTCACATTTCAGCTCAATTTATACACAAGCATTTTGTGAAGATGACTGCTAAAAGATCAAAAGGGTAAGAGAATTCTATTTAGCTTCTCTCGCTTCAGATACTAACTGGAAAAAAAGCAGGACAGAGCCTTTCTTTCTAAAGAATGATTTGCATCAAGTATTTAAATCCAAATTAATATCTCCATCTTAAAGCTCTGCTGTGAGCAGCGGTGTAAAGACACTAAAATTTATTTATTAAGATACAAGAGATAAAAATCTTCAGAGGGCAGTCCCCAAACCATGAGCCAAATGAAAGAGGACTAAGCAATGAACGCACTGGAGGCCTCTATTCCTTCTGTCAACGAGCAACCCAACTACAGCAGCTTCACCAGAGTACTTGAGTAGACTCACCTAAGTAGGATACTAAACCCCAAAGTGTTCCTCTCCTTAGCTGAAAATTACTTTGTCTTGTATTTTATAATGTAAAAAAAAAATCAGAAAGCATTCTATTTGCAGTTAACATACCTGAAAAACACAAGCTAGAAAAGGCAGGAGAAAAGCTATCACATTCCCAATTCCTTCACGATCCTCCTGTTTGGATTAAAAGAAGCAACAAACAACTTCATCAGCTACAGTTTTTAGCAAGTACTGCTTGATATTTTAGAATGTTACTTTTCATCAAGTACCTCTCATCCTAGTTTACGTTGATTGACTGTAACAGTGCTAAACAGCAAGATCAGTATCGCTGAACGACATACCAAGAACTGAGGCCGATGTCACAATCCCTGCTAAATAAAACTGGGCCTCCATGTAATTAGGACAAGGTTGGGTTGGGTTGTTTTTTCCCCTTTTTAAAAGGTGTTTACAGTTTCACGTTTGTTTACACAAAATTTACACAAAAGCAGCTAGAACAAAATACAAGAGTAGAAAAAAAATCCAGCCAGCCTGGTAAAACTAAAATACATACAACGTGCTGCGTGCAGCACACAACAAAATACCTGAGGTCAAGTAGATGAGCAATCAAATTGTACATGGCTTGGCCAAACAAAACACATCTCTTTTTGTTTACTCTGCTAAGGAGCAGCAGAACCACCGCCCTTAATCTGGTTACCCAACTAACCCTCTCTCCCTTCGCCTCCTTTACAGGCTGCGATTCACTCAGCGTTACCTGCAGTGAATACTCGGCCAGGTGAACCCCGCGAATCAGATTCAAAGCTCCACACATGATGTTCAGAACCAACGACAGAATCCCCAGGAGAGTCACACGCTGCATTCTGTAAGTAGGGACTTCAAAAATGAGAGGGACGTTAGGGAAAGTTTGAGCTGTGACTTTGAATCGCTTAACGTAAAATGACTCCAATTAACTCGCGTGGGTTTTAAACAGTTTCAAAACCTTTCATGCTCGCTCCAGAGAAGACTAATGATGACTAGAAACACCTTTTTTGTTGTTGCATTACACTGCTCAGCCTTTCAGACATCGAGGAATCAGCAAGAGCTCCAGAATATTTTTTAATCAGATTAAGCAACAGAATTTGTTCTTGAGCTATTTGGCATTAACAGCTTTTTTTATAGTGCACGTAGATATTTTTCCACTGTTTATTTCAGCAGATCCACATCATTAGCACTCTTTCCAGGTCAGCAGAAAAGCTAGAGGCTTTAAGCACCTAAAGGTTTGAGAAAGAGCTCAGATTTCTGACACCCATAAAAGCAAGTCAGCAATTCATCTCTTCCTCAGCCAGTAATGTATTTATTGCTTCCCGCTGACAGTCTGAGGGTCCTGTCTCAGACACAGCAACTGAGCTTCACCTGCAGAGTTCCCATACAGCATTTGGTGCCCTAATCAAGCAGGTGCCAGAGTACAAGCGTAGGAGCCACAGACTTTTGATGCTCTGCTGCTAGAATAGTTGTAGTCGTCAGGATGGTCTTACCCAGTGACAGAAGAGAAATGTCTGCCACAGAACTGCTGCTCTTACCCCTGGGCCTCTCAGAGGGATAAAACATGGTCAAAACTCGGGCCTAGGAGTTAAATTGGATGGTTTTGGCCTTTGAGACCCACTTTGCAGTGCATTGTAATTCCCTTTCTCCCAACCTGCCCACATTTCACAGGCAGTGAATTATCTGTCTCCTTCCTTCCTCACCTTCGCCCCTACTACTACAGAACACCCACACGCCCCCTAATACCATTTCATCAGGATGATCTAATTGGCACATACTTAATTAAGGTCAAAGCAATTATTACAAATGTGTGTTTAGCTTTGGAATCTGCCACTTCTAATTCAGAGTTTTGGTTGCCCAAAAGCCCACCTATTTTTTTTCTTCCTTAGCTAGCCCAATGCCACCTAGATCCTCACCCACATTTCATCCCTGCCTTGGGATCACCACAAGTAGAACACTGCCTTCAGAACAAGAAGGATAATTTGCAGCTCAGATATCAAATCCAGATCCTCTCCTGCACCAACAACCATAAGATACAGGAGAAAAAAGAAATGAGCCCTCAAGATCTTGCCCCAGCTTTCAGATCTTCTGTCTCCTGTACAGGTAGAGCCAGCCCCTGACTGCTGTAGATAAACAAAGCACTGCAGCAGAAATCACCTCTGGCTTTGTTACAGTGATGGATGAAACACCGTAACAGCTTAGATAGGGGACTGCTGGGTGGTTTAAGATAGGAAAACATTTACATCTTCTCCTTCAAGGGAGATTTTGATAGATAGATGTAAAAAAAAAGAAACAAAACCAAAAAAAACCCCAATTTGCTGCCAAGTAGCTATAGGAATATAAAACATACATTACATGTGTCTATGTAATTAATTCGCCTGGCACTCACTCGTAGCTCTGTAATTCCATCTCCAAAGTGGCTGCAAAAGGAACTGTAGTAATTCCATTCCATATCTGTCACATTACGTGGCATTATTGTATATTATCACCACCCACACGTTCACGTGAAGAAGTGGTGCAGGTAACCCTGTCATCCAAAGGAAATTTCACTTTTTTTGTTCATTCACTGACCTGAGTACTCAGCTTCCTGTTCTTTTTGATAAACTAAATAATGTTGCAGCTACATCTGTCTTTGTCTTTCATGGAAATTTCTTAAGAAAGACAACTCTTTCTTCTTCCTTGCTTTCTAATGTTTAGTTCAGAGGCACTCAGTGTCTCTTAAACAAAAAACAAAACAAAACCAAACCAAACCAAACCAAATTATCAAGCCCTTATTCTGGTCTCTCAATACTTCAAGGGGCCTGTCAGAAAGACGGGGACAATCTTTTGAGCAGGGCCTGTTGGGACAGGACAAGAGGTGATGGTTTGAAACTAAAAGAGGGAGATTTAGACTGGAGAGAAGGAAGAAATTTTTGACATTGAGGGTGGTGAGACCTTGGCCCAGGTTGCCCAGTGAGGTGGTGGCTGCCCCATCCCTGGCACCATTCCAGGTGAGGTTGGCCGGGGCTCTGAGCAACCTGCTCTAGTTGCAGATGTCCCTGCTCAGTGCAGGGAGGTTGGACCAGGTGACCTTTAAAGGTCCCTTCCAATCCAAACCATTCTACGATTCATTCTAGAATTCCAAGTCTGAAACTCTGCTTCTGCAGGCTGAAAACCACAACATGGAATATTACATAAAAGTTATGTGACTTTTGTCCAGTAGCTTAAAAAAAAAAAAAATGCTATCACAGTTTCAGGGAAGATGATAAAATCTAGTTGCTCAGGGTTCAGATTCTGTGAAAAGTGATCTTTAAGTTGCTGTGGAGTTTCATTTCTCTTGTATCATTCTGAGGTTTAATTCACCAACTGAAATTGCACAGAACAAGTGAGATGGGTACTGCTAGGGAAAAATTATGACACTTCCCTGTGTGAATTCCATCACATTCTTATAAACAGAATTTCTTACTAGAATTGCTTCTTACATTAAATAAGGGGAAAGAGAAAGAACAAGCACTCTTAGTCCAAGACAGCACAATTTTGCACAAGCACAATTAAAAACAATGTGATTCTTCAAATAGAAAAGTCGTGTGCTTTGGAGTACAAGAACCATCCAAAAGTGGTTCTGCAGACTGTGGCTTTTCTAGTACTCAGGAAAATTGCAGCTGCAGGTTTGAACATGTACAGAAAAATTCTGGGGAAAAAAAAAACCCTCACACAATGAAGAAATCAAAACTTCTGCCTATAAAAGCTTTTCTGAGCAGAGGCCTCTGGCTATTGAAGCGGAGACTGACACGGGTGCCTCTACCACGCTCCATTCCCTCTCTTCAAGGCACAGCACAACAAGGGTTTGACAATGAGTCACATACTCAAAGCTCTGGATAAAGGCAGCACCAGGAGCGAAAAATGAAATCAGACTTGATCATTATAATACAAAAATATAAGCACACAAAAGACAGAGATGTGAGACATCTTCAAAAAACACCTTTAAAAGGACCCTGTGAAGATCTCCCTATGTGCCTACAAAAGATGAACAACATTTGTCAAGGGGAGCACAATGCTGCATAATTTAACAGCTTGCTTACTAGACGAATAGCACGAGTTGTTCTACTTCACAGAGCCAGTTCTGATGTGAAAAACTCTTCCTCTCCACAGAAAGCTTCTTACACTTCATATTTCTTCTGTATACACACCCCTCTGGCCTCCAGAGCTTTATCAGCTCTGCCCCTACTGAGACACAGCAGCTGAGCTTGTGTAGATGTTTGTCCTGGTTTGAGCTAGAACAGAACTCATTCTGTTCAGTGATTTTAGTTTTCAGCTCAGTCTCTTCTAACTAACTG
>JANHGN010013736.1:0-24632 GCA_024605025.1 Megaceryle maxima | reverse complement strand
GGGTCTAGAAAACACATCTTATGAGGAGCAGCTGAGGGACCTGGGGTTGTTCAGTCTGGAGAAAAGGAGGCTCAGGGGAGACCTCACTTGACAACTCCCTGACAGGAGGTTGGAGCCAGGTGGGGTCAGTCTCTTCTCCCATGTAACACGTGACAGAACAAGAGGAAACAGCCTCAAATTGCACCAGGGGAAGTTTAGGTTGGACATCAGGAAAAAAATTATTAATGTAATATGTTGTTAAGCCCTGGCCCAGGCTGCCCAGGGCAGTGGTGGAGTCCCCATGATCCCTGGAGGTATTTAAAAGCTGTGGAGATGTGGTGCTGAGGGACATGGTTTAGTGGTGGACTTGGCAGTGCTGGGTTAATGGTGGAACTTGATGATCTTAAAGGTCTCCTCCAACCAAAACAATACTATTAAACTATCTTGGAGACTGTGTTTTTTATGCTGGAATGTCCCTTATGGACATTTTCTGATTTGACTTGTACATTTTGCTTATCCCAGTTCGTTGTTGTTTTGTTTGTTTGTTTTTTGTTTTATTTTTTAGCAGCACTTTACCATAATCGTAGAATGGTAGGGGTTGGAAGGGACCTCTGGAGAGCCAAGGCTTAGGAGCCAGTCTCTTAATCATCACTGCTTTTGCTTACTAGAAATGCTGGGTGAGATGCAGGCTGAGGGACAGAGCCTTCCTCATTCCAGCAGATCTATGGCAAGGCTGAACCTGTTCTTCCCAGCCTTGCAGGAAGCATTGGTCACTTGAATTTATGATTGCCTCTCTTTCTCCTGAGGAATACAGTCTGTTGCAGTACCAGGTCATCTCTCTTGGTTCAAAATTAAAGCCAGGAGAGAGAGGAGAGTCTTGGCCAGGAAAGAAAGTGATATTTTCATGTTCCTGTTACTGTTTAGTTGTGTAGTTTCCGTTCTGTGCTCTGTTCTGTCTGTCCATGCACACAAAAGTTCATCTCCCTGACTTTGTACCTCTATCATCTATGTTGTATTTAGTGCAAAATCTTATTCTCACAGCTTGTCAAACTCTACCCACCACTGTTTCTCAGTTTTGTGTATCTCTCTTTCTCAAAATGTGGGAGGGGAGTAAACGAACAGATAAAATTGCTGTAGGTGTGTGAAGTGTCCATTTTTGTCTTGCCACATACAGAATGTTGACAGAATGTGGCATGGACCAGTAAAGTCTGTGAGTGGGTGGATAGGAAGTCCAGGAGAGAAGAGATGCTCTGGTAGAATCTTCAGTATGAAATATTTAAGTATGTTACATATGTTTAGTATGAAACACAAGCTCTCCCCAAGGCCCAGGATGTGTGTTCCTGTTATTTTTGGTGACTACTGGTATTGTATAAAAGAAGCCCAATCAAGAAGAGACAGAGAACTGCTGAGTACAGGGTCAAACTGTGGTAAGCTTTAACCTGACAAATTTCAAGGGCTCCCAGGTTCTTCAGAGTTACTGGTTACTTGGTCTGGGTTGGGAAGGAGTAAATTGGCACACAAATATATGTGTGGGAGAATACAGACAAATACATCCCCTCCTCCTCTCAATTATATGTTCAATAATCAGTTGTCATTACAGAGGTTTAGTAAACTGAAAATTAATTTTTTATTATAATAGTTATTTCCAGCTAAACAATGTCCAGTTATAAACCTTCAGCAGTAGAACATCTCTGGAAACTATTAGGTAACTAAGCTTGGGGTTTGCCCTTTCAGGTGTGGTTGTGTCACTAGAAAACATGAAAAGAATTTGAGGAGATGATAACTTTGAACTGTGTGTGTATTCTTGTTGTTTCCAAATGTTGTGTATGGTTTTCTCTGTAGTAGAGGACTTTCTTACTCATAACTTTTTCATCTATCTTGTTCTTGTTGAACTTGTGAAGGAATGGGGCCTGAAATGAAAAACTTCAAATATTATGGGAGTGGTGCATTTGTTGGAAGATTTAAGTGAATTGTGCTTGTTTCTGTAGCTGTTATTTTCTTTTTCTTTTTACTCTATTTCAGGATCTCTTGTCTTCCAAATACAACGATCCAGATATGCGCTTTGACATTTGCAGCTGTCAATTTGTTTACCATTACTCATTTGAGACATATGAGCAGGCTGACATGATGCTTAAAAATGCTTGTGGGAACCTCTCTCCTGGAGGGTATTTCATTGGCACAACTCCAAATAGCTTTGAACTTGTGTAAGTACTTTTATATGGTATTAGTTTTTCAAAAGTCTGCAAAGCATTCTTAAGTGATAATCATTCTTACAGTGCTCTGGTTTTGTTTGTGCAAAAAAAAGTCAGTTTTTTGTAACTGTTTTGGGTTCTAGTCAGGAAAATCTCACTCGTGAACTTGACTCACACAGGTAAATTTGTTCTAACCCTTGTCTTTTGTACCCATGGCTCTGTTGGGGGGTGGGTGTGGGTGTGTGTGTGTGTGTGGGTGTGTGTGTGTATATATATATATATGTATCTTCATACATACACCCTCTGTAGCAACTCAGTGGCAAAATTTCCCCAACCTGGGGAGTCACCATTGGGGTTTCTCTGTGGTTGTTCCAAAAAGCCTGGCTTGTCCATGTGGACTGCATCTGGGCTAAAGGTTAATTTTCTAGGTCAGTGGAGTCCTTAGTGTGTTGTATAGGAATGATTAAAAAGTTAAAACCTAGCATGCTGCTTCTCTCTTCATTTCATTGTTTTGGTGCCTTATCTGATAAGGAAGGTGTGAGATTAGAGGTTGCTGAATGCTGTAGTACTGGGAGAAACACTTTAAGGCCTCTTATGCATAGCTGTTTTATCTGTCTGTCAAATTAAAACATGGTCAATTAATGGTTTTATGTCTCTTTTTTTACAGAAAGCGACTTGAAGCTTCAGAAGCAAATTCATTTGGGAATGAGGTGTACAGCGTAAAATTTGAAAAGAAGGGAGAATATCCCTTGTTTGGCTGCAAGTATGATTTCCACTTAGAAGAAGTAGTTGATGTCCCTGAGTTCTTGGTTTACTTTCCATTACTGGAAGAGTAAGTTGAGTTTTGAATTCATCATGCAGTGAAAGCTGTGAAACATATTAAGCATTTTAGTTTGTGCATCATTGCATGGTACTTGCAGAAAATGGTATTTTGGCTTTCTTGCTGTATTTTTCAGTTCTTCACTTCTTGTTCTTACTCCAAATGTAGAGATTTCTTGCATTTCTGTCCACAACTGTAATCTGTCCATTGCACTTGGTTGAAGATGCTCTGGTCAGAAGCTGTGAAGATTCAGCTAGACCTTGCACAAGAATGTATTTGATATGGTGGATCTGTCAGCAAACCTTTAGTGCTGTCAACTTTTTCTTCCTCAGTCTTCTTGGGGGATTTCATTCTACCTTTCTCTAGTCCTTCAACAAGCCACCTTCTATATTCTTTTCATTGTAGTGCCTCTTGTCTTCCCAACTTTCTTGTTTGTAGGGTTTTTCTTATGATTGTTATTTTTTTTTCTTCCTCTAAATCCTCTTCACCCATGAGCATACACTCGACTGTTAACCTGTGTGAATTCAGATTTGCTCTTTTTATCCCATCTCCTAAGGCACAGACAAAAGTTTCTATGCTGGGATTTTTCCTGCCAGTTAAGCTCAATATAGTTGTTGAACAATATTAAGTGTTATCTAAAAAACTGTGTATTTTCAGACACTTCTCTGTAAAAAATACCAGCATCTGTCAGTGATGCCTGTATCTTCAGTGTTGTATGACCCCAGTGTCTATATATAATTAGGTGTAAGGCACTAAATCTAATAGAGGTTCTAAAAATATAGACTTAATATCTGACATGACACAGTGATGAGACTGCAGGGAAATTAGTGTAGTCTATCTGGAACATCACATGGAACTTAATTCAGTGTATTGGGAGAAGAAATGTTTTTCTATGAAAATGTTTTTTTGTGTGTTTCATTTAAATATAACTTTAAATCTCATTAATTATTTGTGCAATAATTGAAATTCCTGTTGTGACCATTGTGCAACTAATTAAGGGCTGCTGGTGGAAGTATTAAAATCCTAGGTTTTTTTCATCTAAGTGACTTTACTAAAAAAGAAAAACAAATTCTAGAAAAAGTGTAATCCTAGTGAATACCATAAGATGTCACTGTGGCTTAAAATTGTTCTTTGAAAAGAAAATTACAATAATTTTGTGGCTTCCCTAATGAAGCTTATTATTTTGACAGAATGGCAAAGAAGCATGGTATGAAATTAGTCTACAAAATGACATTTCGGGAATTCTATGAAGAAAAAATCAAGAACGATGAGCATAAAATGCTGTTGAGGAGAATGCAAGCCTTGGAGGTAAATATGGATTTAACTTGTTTTATTTAAATAGCATTTTAAATCTCATTAATTATTTCTGCAATAATTGAAATGCCTGTTGCGAACATTGTGCAACTAATTAAGGGCTACTGATGGAAGAACTAAAAACCTGTGGCTGAAAGTGCGACTGTGGTGGGTTGACCTTGAGTGGCTGCCAGACACCCACCAACCTGCTCTCCTGTTCCCTCTTTCCAACAGGATAGCGGGGGGAAAAAATAAGAAAAAAAAAAAACCAAACAAACTCTGGTGGTCAAGATAAAGTCGGGGAGATTGCTTAGCAATTACCATCATGGGCACAACAGACTAAACTTGGAGAAGGTTAATTTCATTTGTAGTGAATTAAAAAAAAAAAGTAGGATGGTGAGAAGCAAAGACAAACCTAAAAACACCTTTGCCTCACCCACTTTGTTTCCAGGTTCAGGTTCACTGCGTTACTCCTGACCTTTTGATCTCTCCCTGCCCTGCAGCACAGGGTGATGGAGAATGGGGATTGTAGTCAGTCCATAGCACATAGTCTTTGCTGCTCCTTCCACCTCATGCTTTTGCCATGGTCCAGCCTGGGTCCCTCCAGGGGGATACAGCCCTTCACAACCTGCTTGAAATGTGTGTTCTCCCTGTGGTCCTTCAGGAACAGACTGCTCCAGTGTGGGTTGGTTCCTCACGGGGTTGCAAGCTTCTGACAGGAAATATGCTCCCGGTTGGGTTACTCTCCACAGGCTACAGCTTCTACCAGGAGCTTGCTCCTGTGTGGGCTTCCCACATGCTGCAGCTTACTTCAGGGCATGCCCACCTGCTCTGCTGTGGGGTCTTCCACAGGCTGCTCCACTGTGGACCTCCATGGGCTGCAGGGGACAACCTGCCTCACCATGGTATTCGCTGCAGGGGATTCTCTGCTCCAGTGGCTGGAGCTCCTCCTTCTCTGGCCTTGGTTCCTGCATGGTAGTTTCATGGTTTTCCTCATTCCTCTCTCAGCTGTGGTGCAGTTTGCACAAGAATCATGTCTGGTGTCAGATAGTGGTAACCATCATCCGTTTCTTCCTCAGCAGAGAGACTGAAAGCTGGATCTTTGTGCAAGGAATATCGATTGAAAAGACAGAAAGTAATCTTTGTAGGAATAAAAGGACATGCTGTGTTTGTAGAAAAAATGGTACTTAACTGTAACTGACCTTAGGTTTTTGCCCAACTATTTTTGCTTTTTTTCTCCTCAGGCTTCTATCCTGGATGACTTCAGCAGCTTCAGAGAAGCTTTTCAATGCCATCTCTGAGGCTTTGGTTTTACTTACTTTTCTGTGCTTCCCTCCTCCCTCAAACAGTAGAATTTTTTGGCATAAAACTGTCAAGTCAAGTATCTGGTGATATATTAAACTGTCATATGGGCTACAGGTGGACTTGACTGTCCTTTTTGACTCTTAGAGTGATGGTGCTTTGTATGGGCTTGTATTGCCAGTAGCCTAGCTTTGAAGAATCGGTTGTATCCTCGTGTTACAGCTCCTGGGTGTTATTGAAGCATTTTAAGCATTCTGCTTGAAATCTTAGGGTTGTTCTATTTTAGTACTTCTGTTTAAGAACTGCTGGTTTGTTCAGTTGCTGTTCTGTAAGAAGCTGTCTCTGGGTAATACTCAGTGAGCTGTATGCAGAGGGTAGTTTTTGTAGTTTGTTTCCCCTGGTTTGGAAGCATAAGGATAAAAGTTAATTTATAAATCTTGGGTGTTGGGTTTTTTGGGAAGTAGGGAATATCAGACCTGATCTTGTAAGTGCTATAAGGAACAGATCTAAATTTAAGATCCTCTTAATTACTCACCTCTGTTCTTGGATTGTGTCAAACCCTTGACTGATGTGATTAATGTGTCTTACTATGCAATTAATATTTTCTCTTTTTGTTTTCTATGTTCTTCAGCCATATTCTACATTTGGTGATTCCAGGCATGTTTCTGATAAACCTGAAGATTATGAGCATGCAAAAGAGTTCATCAAAGATGGCAAAGCCAAGTTACCATTGGTAAGTTCCTTCTTACTTCACTAGAGCAAATGGTGTCTAAAATTCAGGTCCTGATCTCTCATATGTGTGGTCCCTTCTTCATTTCAACTGCAATGAAATTGATATGAATGTCTCTGTGCACATGAAAGGTTGTAGAGCTGCAGGTCTCAGGAGCTCATCTAATCTATACCCCATACTCATTCACTTAAATTTATTAACAGTTAGCAAATTATAACAATGCAAAAGGAAAAGGGTATTTTGCCATCTTTCTTGGCAGCTCTTCTAACAGTTCTTAACTTGAAGAATTTTATGTTTCTGGACCTTTACACTACTGATTTAAAGCTTTGATGTTCTTTTAAAGAAAATTTAAAAAAAAAAAGTTGGAAGAGTTGAAAACTTTCTTCATAATGTTTTCTGTATTTGAAATCTTAAATGCTCTTTTTCTATTGTCTTTTGGGGTGAAGATCCAGCTCCCCTTTTTTTAACAGAACTTCTAGAATTAGACTGGTCCTATATGCTTAAGACTAAATCTATTCCACTCTTGATTTAATTAAATATGATATTCTGCTTACATTCTGGAAGCAAAAGAGACTTTCTTTGTGATTATTGTAATCTTACCTTGTACAAAACTTAGTCTGCTATGCTGTCACATTTTCTTGCATTTCTCCTGTTTTGGCAGCTTGATTTATGACTTCAAAAATAAAAGCATACTGAACTGCCTTTAATGGAGGTCATATTAGATTTTAGATCAGTGGTCCAATTAATTACATATTTTCTGCTTTTAGCCCTGTCTTATAATGCTTATGCTACCTTTCTGAGCTTGCTGTCTTTCTCCTATTAAAGATTTTCTTTCTTAGGAAGGTTTTAGTTTCTTCCATTGTCCTGACAGTACATGACACTGTTGGAGTTGTCTGCAGGTGGTTCTCTCCCAGCCTTTCATTCTTCTGTACTGGTCTCAGAGTGGGTGCATGGTGGACAGGAGCCTGCACAGCTGCTGTTCTGGGAAGTGAGTGGGAGGACAGGCAATGTCTGCTGTCATTTTTAACAAGAAACTGCTGCCTTTTCGTTATTGCCTCTTCATCTGTAGCTGGACTACA
The DNA here is from genome assembly GCA_024605025.1 of Megaceryle maxima. NCBI lineage: Eukaryota > Metazoa > Chordata > Aves > Coraciiformes > Cerylidae > Megaceryle > Megaceryle maxima. The sequence goes on along the minus strand of JANHGN010013736.1, from coordinate 17,237 downwards.
TATTTAGTACAGCATATAGCTGTGTGTTTTGCTTCTCTGTGCACTTGGGAAGCCAGGCTGGATGGAAACCTCACAAAGACCTGGTTTAAACTCGCTGTTCTTGATGAATGGCTCCTGAAAAGCAATGTTGGCTCTTTCAGTCTGAGATTTAGATCTTCTTTACGTGTTGAGGCTCTTTGATAAGAGACAATAAAAACTTGAGACTAGTTAAAGACTGTAGTTTTATTAAAATCATACACAGTTACTGATGATGTATTTCGTTGTCAAAGATATAGCATGAGGCTGGTCAGCTTGAAGTTTCCAATTCCCTACCACCTTAGTTGTTGGAGTAGTATCTGTGGTCTAGTAATGCTCTTATTGTCCCTAAATAGCCAGCCAGTGTGGGTGGTTAGAAGCTGGTCTGTGAAAGATTGATTATCCCAAGTATAAATTGGAAATGTATTAAACACTCCCCCCCCCCCCTTTTCTTTTTGAACTTGTGTTTTTGTTTTCTTTTGTCTCCTTCTAGGGAACCTTGAGTAAATCTGAATGGGAAGCAACAAGTGAGTATTGTGTTGAAAACTCATCCCTGTCTGAATGACTCGTAAGGAAAATGTGTAAAATAAGCCTGTTGGTTATGGGACAAAATCCAAGTTGGCAATCTCTCTTTCTTGTTGAGTTTTTGTGATCTTAGTGTTTTGTAACTTCTTTCTACCCAATCCATTGATAATTTTATATTTACATCCAACGAGTTTAGTTCTGCCTGCTTGATATAAAATTTCTATTGAAGGTTTCTAGGCAGATTTTGTTTTAACTTTTTGTTGGCATTTTTTGTTGTTGTTGTGTTTGTGTTTTGTTTTTTTTTTAAGCTGTAGGTCTCATTCACAGGTTTCAAATGCAATACAGCCTTTACAAAGTTTAAAGGAGAATGAGGGGAAAAGCATGACATTGAAAACTACAAGCATAATTTTTTCCTATTCCTTAAGCTAATCATTATCCTTGTTGCAGCCATTCAGTACTTAAAGGGGAAAGATATACAAGAAAGATGGGGACAATCATTTTATCAGGACCTGTTGGGACAGAACAAGGAGTGATGTTTTTAAACTAAAAGAGGGAACATTTAGTCTGGAGAGAAGGAAGAAATTTTTTACACTGAGGGTGGTGAGACCCTAGCCCAGGTGTCCAAAAAGGTTCCCCATCCCTGGCACCATTGCAGGTGAGGTTGGCCAGGGCTCTGAGCACCCTGCTCTGGTTGCAGATGTCCCTGCTCAGAGCCGGGGGGTTGGACCAGATGACCTTGAAAGGTCCCTTCCAACCCAAACCAGTCTGTGGTTCTATGAAATATAACAAGATTTTGTGTTATTCAGTCACCTATATAGATCATGCAGTGCACACATCGTAAGAAATTGAGAAGGAAATGCATAAACTAGGTTGAAATTCTGCTAATTTTAATTAGTTTATAGAGCACATACTTTTGGGATTAAATAGTTTGGGGAAGCCTTTCTTAGGATGTATGAAAAGAGGATGCCAGTGTTAAAGGATTATTTTGCTGGCATTAGAAGATTAAATACTATACTTCTGTGTGGTACCCTTGGATATTATACTTTATCAGTCAACTAGAAAACTCCAGTTGGAACATACATTCATCAAAAATAATACAAATCTTTTTTGGGAAGGCAGGGACTGAAGCTTTATTCTTTGTCAGTAGTGATATATCTTTAAGGAAGATTCAATTAAAGCATTGATGGTGAAGAGATACTTGAATATTTTATAAAGGGAGGAGAAAAAAGTCAGTGCCTCAGACTCAGTAAGTTATGAATTCCACTTAGATTTCAGTAACATCATTAACTCAAGTTAGTGTTGCATTAACTGTATCAGCAGTATTTAAAATACATTGCTTTTGTGCATTCTTAGCTCTTGTGTGAAAACCAGTCTAAAACATGCTGGAGTTGATGGTGGAGTTATTGGGAAACGGTAGCATTTTTATATTTACAGAAATCTGTTAACATGTTGTTTTGGCAGAGTATTAACCTGTTTACATTTTGAAAACTTAATTAAGATGCAGAAGCTGAAACTTAAATACTTCTATTTTCTTTTGTAGGTATTTACTTGGTATTTGCATTTGAGAAGCAACTGTGAAACTTCACATACTGGATGCAGCAAGAAGAGATCATGTCCATGTGCAAGTTGGAATGGTCAGAAATCCATTGTGGCAACTATTTTTTTATTTTTTATTTTTTAATTATCAGAAGTGTGCAGGACACTACCGAAAACTAGAGCAAGCTCATGATTCTGAGTTACATTGCCTGTCTGTGACAGATGGACTTGTGTGTGTATATATATATAAGAAAGATTCTGTACCAGTCTTTTTAAACATTTGTAAGCAATCTGCACGCTCTCAAAACTCATGTTTGAACTTGACACAACTTTTATGTTAGAAACAAATGTTTTGTTAGTAGAGGTATGTTTGTGATTACAAGCCTGAGCCTGCACTTCCTGAATTGATAGAAAATTGTTGGTTTTGATGGTGCAGAATGAGGGCCTAAATGTTTTACTGCAGGGCTCAGTTAATTCCAAACGAGATACATTTAGACATACAGGGTATGTCTACATTGCTTGCAGAGCTAAGTGACAAATAATACATGGCTCAGTCTGAGTACCTCGTACTGTGCTCACGCCTGCAGTGTAAATCTACCTTAGTGGTATTCCAGGTGTAGTTTACACGGTGAAGTCCCATGATGTTCTCGTTTTTCATGCTTGCTCAAATGTAGTGTCACTTTGTGGTGCTTTCAAGATTAAATGAGTTTGTTCTGTACAAAAGTGCTCTGATTCTAAAGTTTTAAGTCTCTACATTGTTTCTCCAGATATGACTGTGTGGTATCGATAACAGCTACTGAACTTTGGTTACTGAACATTTTCTATTGTATTAAAGACTCTCATGACTTTTTGGTAGTTTTAATGTCTCCTAAAACTTACTAGACAGACCTTAGGTTGTGTTTCTTACTTGTTTCCTAAAATTCCAAATTGGCTCAGCAGAAGGACGAGCTCTTGGTGGTGATGGGGACCTTGTTGCAGACCCTAAAGCATTAGAAGCATGGTCACTTACGGGATCATGAACCAAGAGGAGCCTGTGTACCATTTGAGGATAGCAGAAATTCACTCTGGGAGGGAGGGTCGTGTGTGTGTGTGTGTGTGTGTGTGTGTGTGTGTACACACCCTGGAGCATGTGGATAACCATTCCCAAACTTGATCCAAATATTTTGTTTGGGAATGTAATCGGATGGTATTAATAGACAGAGCTGTGCCTAACTACCCTCTGAACTGCCTGTCAGTCCCTTAGAGCTGACTGAGGGATTTCTGACATGGTGTTTGCTCTGCACTCCACAGGCTTGTAGCCACCCACTACTGAGAGGCTGCAAGTGCATCATGTTTTTTCTCTGTGGGCTGACAGTAGCTGTTGGCTGCTGTGTGTTGGTGTAGCTTAGATAGAGAAGAAATGCTGAAATGGTGGTGGTACAGGAGTGTTTTGAAAAACAACCCTAAGAAAGAACATTTCTGTTAGAGTTAAGTGTTCAGATTACTTGAGTTCGTTATTTTATTGCCTTCTCCCTATAGTTAGGTCGTGTTCTTTCCTCCACAACTTCTGATTTTTTTTGGTGTGCTTGTTTTGTTTGTTGTATGGAACACCTCTAACCTTCACCACTGCAGCAGAATTGGTCAGTTCTGCTGCTCAAACTTAAAAAAAAAAAAAAAAAGTCTTTCTTGTCTGCTAGAATTAGTGCTCCTGAAACTAGGTGAAAAATGTTGACACTTAGTAAGTGCTGAAATGTTTCACTGAACTTTGTGTGCGTCAAAGGTAGTTTTGTTAGATTTCTTGTATCAAGTTTCATTTGAAAGTACATTGTCATGCTATTTTTGGAAGAAATCAGAATAATAAAAAGAGAGGAAATACATGAGGGTCTCTTTCCTCTTTTAAGCAAATTTCAACATCTCACAGAATCACATAATGGTTGAGGTGGAAGGGCCCCTCTGGTGGTTGTCTGGTCCACCCCTCTGCTCAGTCGTGTTCACCTACAGCCAGTTGCCCAGGACCATGGTGAAAGTGCTTTTGAACATCTCCAAGGGCAGAGAGACCACAGCTTCCCTAGGCAACCTCTAGCACTGCTCAATCATCCTTACAGTGAAGAAGTGTTTCCTGATGTTCAGAAGGAATCTCCTGCATTCCAGTTTGTGCTCCTTGCTTCTGGTCCTGTCACTGGACACCACTGGAAAGAACCCGGCTCTGTCCTCTTTGCACTCTCCCTTCAGGTATTTATAGATGATTAGGTCCCCCTGAGTCTTCTCTCAGCCCTTCCTAATAGAAGAGGTGCTTTATCACCTCTCTGGCCCTTTGTTTTCATCCAGCAAGACTGGACCCAGTATTAACCTCTGGGGTGCACTGCTAATTAGTGGCCTCCAACTGACCTTTCTGCCACCCATCACCACTCCAGGACTTGCTGCTCGGCCAGTCTTGCCCTCCACCTCACTGTCCATCCAAGACAGTGTTAAAAGCCTCCCTGAGGTCAAGATAAGACTATACCCACTGCTCTCCCCTTATCTACCAAGTTGGTATATATTTTATCATAGAAGTTTATCTGTTTAGTCTAAAACTACTTCCCCTCACGGAAGCCCTGTGGACTATTGAGGATTTTCGTATGCCTGGAAATAGTTTCTAGGATCATAGAATCATTCTGGTTGGAAAAGACCTTGAAGATCATCAAATCTAACCCTTAACCCAGCACTGCCAGGTTACCATGAAACCATCTCCCTTAGCACCACATCACAGCTTTAAAACCCATCCAGGGAAGGGGACTCCGCCAATCCCCTGGGTATCCTGTTCCAGGTCTTGACATCCCTTTTGGGGAAGAATTTTTTCCTAATAACCAAACTAAACCTCCCCTGTCTCAACTTGAGGCCATTTTTTCTTGTCCTGTCACTTCTTCCTTGGGAGAAGAGCCTATATCCCCCTGGCTCCATCCTCCTTTCAGGGAGTTGTGGAGAGCCAGAAGGTCTCCCCTGAGCCTCCTTTTCTCCAGGCTAAATAACCCCAGCTCCCTCAGCTGCTCCTCACCAGATTTGGGCTCTAGACCCTTTCCCAGCCTTCTTGCCATGCTCTGGAGATGCTCCAGCCCCTCAGTGTCCTTGGAGTGAGAAGCCCAAGATTGAACCCAGCATTTGAGGTGAACTTAATGAACATCTCAGTCCTTTAACCATGTTTTCCTTTTGAGTTACTTTAATAAAATACTTCCTCTTCTAATATCTGTTTTTATTAAAAGGAGTAATGTTGTGTTTTGTTCTAATTGCTAACCTGCATTTGTAAAGACTTTAAAACCAGTCAGTTTAGGGAATGTTAACTTGGGTACCAATAAATTTACAACACCAGCAGAGTAATCAAGGGGCTGATACTAAATCCCGTTTTGCAATCCACTTATCACCAAAGTAATAACACTTCTGGGGAGGAGAAAGTGCTTGTCTGATACCAAGCAGGATTAACAGTAGTCTTGTAACTGCAGTCCCCAGTGTTCTTGGTATGCTACAGCTGAGAGCCACTGTTTGTACAGAGGTGAGGGAAAGGACATCTCCATTGCTACTGATCAATGCAAACAAGCATCCTGCTTTTTCTCAAGTGTGAAGCACAAAAATCAGGTCATTTAAGTGCTGGAAGACACAGAGACAAGCGTTGGAGTGGATTTTGAACAAGAAACCTCAAGATTTAAAGAAAAATGTCTGGGATCTGAATCCTTGTGCTGATGACATTATGAATGCTGTGCACTGAACTAAAAGCTCTTCATGTAGGTAATTTTTTTTCAGATTCAGCATGACAGGATGTGCTACTGCTGGTGAAATGACTTTCCCTCAACCTCCCTGGTACCATCGCCATTGTAGATTTCTGTACTGCCCTGAATGTTCCTGTAGCTCAGAGACCACGTGATCTCTTAAGTCTTGTGATTATCAGGTCAAGGGAGGTTGAGGTCTCCCTTATGAGATGCCCACCTGGAGTACTGCATCCATCTCTGGAGACCCCAAAACAAGAAAGACATGGATCTGTTGGAGGGGGTCCAAAGGAGGCCCCAGCAATGATCTGAGAGCTGGAACACCCTTGCTAGGAGGGCAGGCTGGGAGATTTGGGGGTGTTCAGCCTGGAGCAGAGAAGGCTCCAGGGAGACCTTCTGGTGGCCTTTCAGTGCTTAAAGGGGGACTACAAGTAAGCTGGGGAGGGGCTTTTTACAAAGGCTTGTAGTGACAGGATGAGGGGCAATGGCTTCAAACTGGAAGGCGGGAGATTTAGGTTAGAAATTAGGAAGAGGTTATTCACACTGATGGTGGTGAGACCCTGGAACAGGTTGCTCAGGGAAATTGTAGGTGGTCCATCACTGGATGTGTTCAAGATCAGGTTGGATGGGGCCTTGCACAAGCTGGTCAAAGTGGGTGGTGTCCCTGCCCATGGCAGGGGGGTTAGAACTGGATGATCTTTAAATTCCCTTCCAACGTAATCCATTCCATGTGAGGCAGAGCAAAGCTAACTTGAGAAATGAGGTTATGATAAGTTAAAGGTCTTCTGATGGTGCATAAACGCCTTTTTAATGGAAGCTGCCATCCTTTTTTTCATGTTATTAAATCTGTTTCTCAAAATTGTCATGTTTTTATTCACTTTTTTGTGTCTCCCAGCAATTGAAATTCACGTTCAGGGTAAGGTGTTTGAACATTTAAGGTTTGACTGATCTGTGCTGTTAAGAATTGAAGCCCAAGAAAATAATATTCTTTAAGTTCATGCGCCATATTCTTTTGATAGGCAGCTTCAGAGCAGTTGTGCTCTCGCTGAGTCTCCCAGTCTTGTCTGAATTCATACCATCTGTGTTTCTGACACGGTCTGATAGACGGGTGTGATTTTGCTCACCCTTAATTAATCACTTACTGCAATTAAACCAGAAATTTACTTCCCTTAGCAGTGGAATGAACATCACCATGGGATTCAGAGTAACAATGGTCACATTTTCTGGACTCATACTTTCTCACTCCCACCAAGGTGCCTGGTTCTTCTTAACTTTTATGTCTTTTTCATTATCTTGTAATAAGATTACTCAGCTGATGATATACTAACTCCCAACCAGTAACAGCTTCCTTCTCAGGTTGCACTCACTTCTTCTGACTTGACAGTGATGGAATTGTTCTGACATTAGGCACAAGAACAATCTTTGTTGGTTTAAAACAGCAAAAAAGTACTCCATGACATAATAAACACAAAGACATCCTTGGTTTATATCTAAAATATAGCTTTTAAATCTCTTATATTTATAGTGCAAGGAAACTGCTCCATGGAGTAGTAGTTTTCTGGTAGCAGAATTATTTTGAATTCTTTGGTCCAAGTAGTTATTTTCTTTCTTTCTTTCTTTCTTCAGTTCCCTTGCTTTTGACACCTGCCAGTGTACATCTGTGCAGCAGACAGCTGGGACTGAAGCCTGCTGCTTTATAAAAGAGCTGTGAGTGAGCTGAACAAATAACAATAATTACAGCCTTGGAAATTGTTGGCTTCCTTGCATAATTCATAAAACATTCAATTAAATGTTTCTTCAGCTAGAAGCAAATCACTCCTTCCTCTTAACAACAGCCTCGAGGAAAAATTAGGCTGCTTGCAGTGTGTAGGGCCCCCTACACCTTGAGTATGATGGTAAGGATTGATGGACCTTTAAGAAACTGGGGCAACTGGGCTGAATGATGTGAGTCTGAGCCCACAGGAGTCTTTTGGGCAAAAACATGGAACCCCAACTGTGATAACCAAGGGGCTGATTACATAATGTATGGTTTGTCTAATGACTGTTTAAGGTGAAGTTTATGTAAGATGTACACACAATCTGAAAGGAAGACATAGTCCTAAGGCTGCCCTAAAGACATATCCATCAGTGGTTGGGTTAAATGTGTCCTTTTGCTTGTGGGTTCCATCATTTCATTGTGGTGTGATAGCACTTGCACTTTAGATGCTGTCCAGACAGGTGAAAGAATAGTTTATCCTCTGAAGAACAGTCTTTAAATGAGAAGACGATGGTTTTCTAAGTTGTCCTACCTGGATGGAACTTTGCCTTCAATAGCATTATGGTTTTGTACCTGAATAGAGATGAATTGATGGTTTATTTTAATTTTGTAAGAAATTTTTGGCAGTTTCATGGAATGGTTTCTGTTGGAAGATGACCTCTAAAGGTCATCTAGTTCCAACTCCCCTGCCAAGGGCAGGGACACCTCCCACTAACTAGGTTGCACAGATCCCCATCCAACTTGGCCTTGAACATGTCCAGGGATGGAGCATCCACAGCTTCTCTAGGTAACCTGTTTCAGTGTCTCACCACCCTCCACAGTAAATAATTCCTTACATCTGATCTAAATCTACCCTTTTTTTAATTTAAAACTAATCCACCTTGTCCTTTCACTACAGGCCCTGGTGAAAAGATTCTCTCCATCTTTCTTCTAGGCCCCATTTAAGTATTGAAAAGCCTCAATAATAACATCTCCCTGGAGCCTTTTCTTCTCCAAGCTAAAGAATTTTGAGCAAAGCAGGAATATTTTACTGTATGTTACTTGACACCTGCCCTTTAGATATCAACAGGCATCATTAAGATTCCCTTACCTTATCTGAAACTACTTTCTTCTATTCTGACATTACAATTTTTAATTCTAGACATCACTGTTGTTAGTTTGTGCACAGTCCAAAGATGACTTAGGTGCATTAACCAAGAGCATCCCCAGTGTCTCTGCACCTGTGCCATGGGTCACAGCTGGAGCTTCCTGCAGAATTTTTTGGCTCAGCAACTAATTTCATAGGGCTTTGCTTTAAAAATGGTTCATAGAGAGTAGGGCAGCACACATTACAACAAACAAAGGAACAGATTAAAGGATTTTTTTTTTTCCTTCATTTTCTGTATTACCCTTCATCTTGTAGTTCTCTAGATTCTGCTGTCAAATGCTATGCTGAAAGAGTGTTTCCATGTTTCCTGTGAGAGCTGTTAAGGTCAATTATTGTAACTGGGACTTTTCTAGTGAGAATATTTTGGGGAGAAAAACGTTTATTAATAAAATTAATTATTCAGCTTTGCAGGAGTTCCTTCAAACTGTAATGTAGACTAACCACTGCCCATTTCTTTGTCTTACTTGAAATGAATCTTGGTCAATGGTGGCCACTGCATTAAATGATCAGTTCCTGGTGTATGAAACACTTCCATGTCATGTGTGAAGACCATGGGTCCTCCAGTACAAATAACATTTTGATGGAAATATGCATTACAATGCAATGTAAACAGTCTGTAACAGTCTGTAAACAGCCTTTTCCACAAATTGTCCACACTGGGGAAAACATAACATTCTGTTTGCTGCTTCAAGGCCAGAAGTGGTTTGGGGAGCAGACAACATGCCCTCATTGTGCTTTGTTCAGCAATTTCTACTTTAAATTAATGGCTTACATCAGATGAATATTATCTTTCATCCTTTCTTGAAGATTGCTTGTCTCCAGACATTATCTGTGGGTATGCTTATGTTTTCTTCTCTCATAGATGCTCTTTCTAGCAGCAATCACTGTTACACACTGGAGAATGTCTTACAAAAAGAAAAAAAAAAATCTTTTGCAGATGTGGTACCTTCCAGTCCTTTATTGCACTGAACCTCCTATGTGGGCATCAAATGAAATCCTGATAGGTTTAAGGTGCTAATATTGCCCACTTCACCCAGTTTAAAGGTGGCTGTGTTTGGTGTGGTACAAAAAAAATAATTGGTAGTCAGAGTTTCTGATATTCAGTAAGTGTGGCTAACTGCATTTCTCCTCAGCTTAAATGGAACTGGGATCTCCCCACAGGATGTAGTAATTTTTCCTTCTTTCAATAATAAACAAACCTGGGTAATCTTTCCGTTTGCACAATAAAGTATTTGTTTTACTTTTAACAACTTGAAACTCTTTTTGAGATTCCAGCAAACTAGATCTGAAAACACAATCCAGTTTGATCAGCTAAGGTGCTGATGGCTAAGTAGGTGGCAATGACAGGGCTCCTTGCAGATCATTCACTAAGACCACTCAGACTTTATGCAACTCAGCCTTGTGCTGTGAGGCAAAACTCTTGTTCTGTTGTACAGCACACTTGGCACAGGATCACACAAAGGGCTAGTAGTACAAAGGTCTTAGGTTCCTAAACCTGGACTGAGGAGGTATTTTAAGTATTTGGGTTTGAAATTGTGGTTTCCCCCACACCTGTTCAGCAGACTCCAAATTCCTGTAGAAACCCCCTCTTCTTTGTTTCCTCTCCTCGCTTTCATGCTTTCCCCGAGTTTAAGTGCAGTTTTGCCTCTTCTGTGGTGGAATCCTTAGGAATCCTGATCCAGTGGGTTTACTCCAACTACTTTGATCAGAGTAAGTATCTCCCAGAAGAGTAATTTTTTTCAGATGGACTTCATTGCCATCACTCTGCAGAGAAGGGACAGCAAGAGCGAGAGTGCAGAGGGGCCAGTATGGGGGCAGAGCATGTTAGTTTGTATTTGTACTACAAAACTTACGTAACTCCAGCTGAAATGTAATTTTTGTTTTAGTCACTGGAACCAGCAAGTGGGAGTGAAGAGGGAGAATAGCTCAAACGAGTGTGAACATTTACTAACAAGTCAAATAAGCAGTCAAAGAATTTTCCAGACCCTTGTTTACCTATGCTTAATAAAGTGTGAGCTAATGAATGAGGATAGTTTGCTTATTAACAGGCAACACCTTAGTCAAGGACATGGGTTGTCATGAACGACCAGAATGAAGTATAGATGCTTATAAAAATGTCAGGTCCAAGCTGAAGCCAAAGCTTGGAGATTAGTTTATAATCACTTTTGCATTATACGGTGAATAGTTTTTACAAGTAAATGACATGACATTCAGTCCTGCTGTAATTAAAGAATGCTAATGAGACATGCCAGGCAGTGCTCTGCTGGGCAATTATACCAATTCATACAATGAAGTAAGGCAGGCAGCAGAAGGAATCAAGGGTAGACCTTCAGACCACCAGCAAAAGCTCAGGAGTCTGGGAAATGCCGACCTAATACAACTACCTGAATAGGTAAATTGAATTCTGATAAGTATTGATATGCTGATAGACACAGAAAAATGCAAAGTGACTCAGCAAAGGCTCTAGGCAATATTGCACACAGAAATATTTCCAGTCTTCTGTTGAGGTGACAGATTTGGCCAGAAACTGGTTTGTAGAAAATACTCTGTACAGAGTATTCTGTAGTGTTTTATCACTGTCAGAGAATCACTTCAAAGTCATTCACAGAATCACAGAACCACAGCTTGGTCGGGTTGGAAGAGGCCTCTGGAGATCATCTGGTCCATTCCCCCTCCTCCAACATGGTCACCCAGAGCAGGGAGCCACAGAGAAGGAGACTCCACAACCTCTCTGGGCAGCCTGGGCCAGGCTCTGACACCCTCACAGCAAAGAAGTTTCTCCTCCTGTTCAAACGGAATCTCCTGGTTTCCAGTTGGTGCCCATTGCCCCTTGTCCTGTCACTGGGCACCACTGACAAGAGTCTGGCCCCATCCTCTTTAGCTATTGATCAGCATTGATCAGATCCCCTCTCAGTCTTCTCTTCTCCAGGCTAAACAGCCCCAGGGCTCTCAGCATCTTTGTAGCCTCCACTGTACTCTCTCCAGTAGTTCCCTGTCTCTCTTGAACTGTGGAGCCCAGAACTGGACACAATATTGCAGATTTGGCTTCGCTAGGGCATAGTAGAGGGGGAGGAGAACCTCCCTCAACCTGCTGGCCACTGTCTTCTTCATGAATCCCAGGATACCATTGGCTTTCTTGGCCACAAGACATGTTGCTGGCTCATGGTGAACTTGTCCACGGTTCACTTTCAGCTGCTGGTTGTCTCCTTCTGCATACATAACATAACATAACATAACATATAACATAACATGTCTTCTGCCTGTACCAGACATCAGTAGTTGGTAGATCCAGACTGGTTCTCATCTTTCTGTCCTGTTCTATGCACTTAATTGAGTTCACATACAGTACTGATAATGAACCTGTAAAATTTCATGTTAGTCTTCACTAGAATGAGTTTCTCTCAGATCCAGTTCTCCATGGAATATAATCACAATGTTCTTGATCAAGCTTCAGTCTGACTTCCACCGTGGTCAGAGGGAATTTTCCCATGGTGTTCTAGAACTTGCCCCTATTTTGCTGAGGATGTCCTGCAACTGTGAAGGAAAATCTGGGTATATCCACACTGGGTACATTATTCCTGAATCCAATATACTTTGAAAGGTTAATTTTATGTTAGCCATATTTTAAAAGTCAGCTGGTCCCTTGCCTTGCTGATTTTAGCACTAGCTTTCCTTTCAATTGCTCGAAACCAAATGATAATTCAACACTTGGAAAACATTTCCTTGAATCTTGTGGGAACTTCAGGCACATTCAGAAGCTGAATTTGCCAGGATCTGTAATTGAGAGACAAATCCATTAGTGACACACATAAATTACAGCCTCACAGAGGAAAAGAAGGCTCTGAGCAACATGATCTAAAGACATCTCTGCTCCCTGCAGGGGGGTGGACTAGATGTCCTCTGAAGGTCCCTCCCAACCCAAAACATTCTATGATTCTAAGTCAAGCATAGAATAATGGAGATATTTCCTTAATCACATCAGATCATTGATGTAACTAGAAGGATGCAATAACTACATGGTAGTGTTTTTTATTAGCAGATAACACGTTTGGCTGTTGCAGCATTTAAAATCACTTCCAATGTGTCTTTCAATTCTGCTTTTTGCATTAACCATTTGCATGTGATGATTATTTTCAGCCATCATCATTACTTGAAAACTTTTAATCATTTTTCAGGTGTAAATCATCAGGGTCATCCAGGTATCGCATGGTGTCTGCTCTGAAGGATATTTCACTGAAAAGGCAGCAGACACTTGCATTTGGAGTTTTCCCTTTTCCTTGCACAGCAACAGCAGCATAATGCACACTGTATATTTTGGATCCTGTATGTCTACCCTGTTGAATTGTGAGTAGTTTTTACGGTAATAATGTAAATGTAATAATGTAAAAACTCCTCTATCATCTTTAACATCTCTCTTAAGCTTCCAAAATAGCAAGGACTGGGAATTTCCAAGGAGTTGGAATCTGGCTTTGGTTCAAAAGAAATTACGATTTTTTTGTCCTTGGCCTTTTTGGGCTTCTTTTAAAATTTTAAATTCTGACTGTTTTCAGTAGGGGCTGGGGGGGGAACTGTGAAAAGAGTAAAGTTTTGTTACAGACTTCTGGGAAGCTGGAGTCAATGGCAATATAGGCTCATTCACATGCTATGTTTAGTAGTATTGTTGCCCTTTCCCATTTCTGGTGTTACCAAGAAATGAATGTAAAATACTGATGCAATCAAGGCTTCTTGTACTGGAGGTGGCCTATTTTAGCTACCCTAAATGTATTCAGCTTGTTAGTGGAACTGCTATATCTTCTTTCTGGAGGGAGGCAGGCAATCTAAGGAAGTGGTTTGTAGTTGTCATCTTTTTTTTTCATCAACCTACACAACTATTCCTTTAAGATAGTTCACAGTTCAGCTTGTTCCTTGGTGTTGATTTTGCACAGATGGGCTGTAATCAGATCCAGGCTCATCATATGGTCACATTAATTCTGAGCAGCCTGGTGGTTATGCAGATGTCAATGTCAAACACACTATTTGTCCTTTTTTTGGCCCTTGCTTTTGTCCTTTTGCTGAGAGGTATCACATGTCTGAAAGAGTTTCTTAGAGGAGGAAAAACCAGCAATGCTTAACCTGGGAGTGCCATGATGTACTGTGTACACAGAATTATAGAATACCAGGTTGGAAAGGACCTCAAGGATCATATGGCCCAACATTTCTGGGAAAAAGTTCAGCCTCCTCTTTGTCAGCCCACAACCAAAGTCAGGTTTCCTCATAGCAGCTTTGCATCAAAGATTTTTGCTGCCCTAGTCCAAGACACTGACTGTATTCTCCTAAGACAGGGTAACCTTTTCTTGTCTCCAGGGTTACTCTGGCAGAAACCACTGTGAGTAATCCAGAGCACTAGTGGAGGCAGAAAACTTTTCCAAGAGTCAAGACTGCTCAGTAAGTGAGGGGGAAAAAGTGCTTGCAAACCTGTGTATAACCTTGCAAGGTGGTAATGCCCATCCAAGCAAAAGTTTGGTGCTCTACTATCATTTACACAATTTAATGCTTTTCTTTGTCTTTTTTTTTTTTTTTTTTAATTTCATATGGGATGTGTTTTTTTGGGACTGACTACAAATCCACATGTAGAGTTTTAGACATTTACTGGTAGTTCTCATGTCAAGGGTTAGGGCTGGACTGGCCAATAAACAAATGACAGCTGCTTCTCAAAGGGGAAGAGAAAGGGAATAAGGGAGAGAGACTTATCAATTGGAAAAGAAAAATAAACCAGCTTTAATGAACAATAACAATAACATTAAATATATATATATACAGGAAACCAGTATTGAACTCAGCTCACTGATGGCAATTACATCACTGTTACCACAGATGCTGTGGAGACACCCCAGACTGGACTCAGCAGCAGATGGAACTGGATTCAGGAACGGAGTTAGTTCTGTTCTAACTTGAACCAGGACACCCCCTCTTAGACCCAAATTAATGCTGAGAGGTAGCTACAAGAGTATAGATACCCCTTGATATCAGAAAGAGGAAGGGACAGGGCAGTAGGGAAAGAATATGCACACAAATAGCAACACCTGACCATAATTTTTTGACTGTCCTGCATCACAGTGAACACCAGTGCTCTGGCTGAATATGTCTCAATGAACGTTGGAAAAGAGACAATGTCCATACTAGTCAGCAGAGACACATATTTTCTTCTGCTTTACTGCTTTACTTCACACATTTCTTTTGCCTGCATCTGTTTTTTAAGGAGACAAGGGGGAGACAAGACCCCTTGTTCAGAAATCTAAGATGAATTTCTGAGTTGAGAAATTTTGTTTTCTGCCTCTTATGCACTGCAGTAGGAAGCAGAGCGTGTGTGAAAGTTCCCACTTTTTCAACTGTCTGGCAGGACTTTGCATCATGAACACCAATAAAATAGATATTATGAAAAAAGCTCAGACATTTTGTTCTTTCCAAGAGAAGTAAAAGAAAAAAGCAAAGTGAGATAAGCACAAATCTGTTATGACCAAATGAAGATATGTGGAATAAGGAGGCAAATTATGTGGTTTTGGTGTTAGTGTTTTGTCCAACAACTAATCCCAGTCTAGAAGTGAGGAAATTCTGCAGATGAGGGCACTATGTGACTTTTACTGGTGCAAAAAATACCACCTTTAAAGCTTAATCTGTTGGTACAAACAAGTTTCTATACAAGATTGCATTATTGCAGTTTACACTTAGGTTTTCATCTTATATTTTTTGTAGTTGCTGAGTTGGACTTAGCATAGAACAGCTACTGAAGGAATAACAAGTGACTGAGTTTGGCTTCTGTAGCAATTTGGTCCATTAAACCCACTCTACTACTCATTACTGGCCAGGAAATATCTTCTGCTTCAGTTAGTACATCATAATTATGTAGTGGCCGTGGCGATTGTTTTTCTGCCACAAACAATGGCCCTTCAACATATATTGCAGCCCTTGGAACTCTGTCAGATATAATCAGAATAAAGAAACAATATTACCTGCACAAGCCAAAGGCAAATTGCTCTTATTCTTTTGCCAAAGGAAGAGAAAAAGTAGCTGATAATTATAGACAATTTTTACAAGTTTTATCACAACAGGGGAGCATGTCAACTGTTATATTAATGGGAAGATGTATATGAAGTAAGAGGTGTATTCAGTGTGCCTGAAAATTTGTCTATGAACAGACAAAACCTCTGTTAGGTGTGGGTATAGTACTGAAGCCACCCACTGCTTTGAGTGTTCTTCATATAAAAAATCTTTATATGCCTCACAGAGGTTGGAATGATTTACTGGGAGATACAAGTGGAAGGTGTCATCCAGCTGTGTGAGAATGTGAAGAGGTGAAATGTAAAGAAGATACCGATGGAAAATGTATTCTTTTGTCCCCCCACTTCAAAAGAAGCATCATGGAGAGTGCAAAGGAGTTGAGATTTTTTGTGTGTTTGTTACTTCCGTGTTAAGACCGCTTCGTTCACACGTGATAGGTTGGATACCTCTGCTACCAGCCTCACAACACCAGTAATGAAAGTCACATTGTCTAACAGACCCTTTACATCTCTCAGGCAATCGTAAAACTCATGTAGGTCAAGTGAGCAGACCTATGCTTTTGCCTCATCTTCAGAATGTGTCCTCAGCTGTACCATATAGAGGTATAAATCGCAGTGCAAAGGCATAGTTGAGGCCGTCTTCAGGACCTTAGGTGATGATGTTGGAAACCAATACTTCAGTGGAAAAAGATTCCATATGTTAACTGGACTTCAGGGTGAGTTTCCAGATGAGTATGCTGACAGTGAAATCAGTAAAGCAGAATGCAGAAGAAGTTGTTCCTCCCATTTGTCCAGTACTGATTCAGGAGCTTGTAAGACTTATTCTACAATTCTAACACTAAACAAGTCCTCCTTACTCACCAAAAAGACCCAGAATGTCCTATTCCCTTGATGGGGTAACAGCCATCAGATACGGATAGCTTCGTCTTAAATATCTCTGAAGCCAATACTTTAATAGAAAGCTCCTCCTTGGCTCCTTCTAGGGTATTTTTGAGTAACTAATGTATAATTGTTCCCTCTTTATGTTGTTTCTGCTTCAGAGCAGACCTGCAGCTGCAGCTGAGGTCTGTCTGTGTATCATCACAAGCAACCTGCCTTGGAATAGATTTCAGGACAATATGTTTGCTCTGTTCTTAGTTTAACCTAAATGAAAAGTACTTCTTTTGAGGCACCGCCCACCCACCAAGAGATTTCTTTCAAACGCTGCAAAAGAATTCTGGAAGTCTATGGCTACTTGCTCAGTTCTAGGAATTTTACTTGAAGAAGACCATTGCAGACAAGGTAAAGTTCATTGTCTTTGCCTCTTCATGGAATATGTTTTAATCTCGGAATGAAAGTCTAATAAAACCTAATAATTTTGATTTTTCTTAAAGGTGGAAATACAGTGTCTGGTTGTACAATTGAGCTGCAGTATTAAAGCATTATAATACATATTTAGACATATTATTTTCCAAATACAATGCTGTAAGGCTTTAAATATTCTAAACTATTTTATATATATACTA
>JANHGN010013735.1:0-40263 GCA_024605025.1 Megaceryle maxima | reverse complement strand
GGCCGGAGGCGCGCGGGGCTGGGCCGGGCCGGGCGGAGCCGGGGAGGGCCGGGCCGGGTCGGGCAGCGCAGGGCAGGGCAGGGCAGGGCAGGGCAGGGCAGGGCAGGGCAGGACGCGCCGGCATCCCCTGCCGCGGAGAGAGCCCTGGAGCTCCCGCAGGAGGCGGGGAGCGAAGGACGCGGCACGGACGCCCAAGGGCGCGAACATTTAAAGGCGCAGCGGGTTGCTCTGTCCTTCGTCCTCCTTTCGCCTGCCCCCCTTTCGCGTGTTCCCCACTCCCTTTCCACCGCCCTTGGTCCCTCTTTGCACCCTCCTTGGTCACCCTCTCCCTATCCTCCTCACCCCTCCCTCCCTTATCCCCCTTCGCTCCTTCCATGCCCTCTATCCATCCTTTCCCATTCCATTCCTTCCCCTCTCTCCATCCTTCCCGCCCCCATCCATCCTCCCCAATCCATTCACCCTGTGCTCCATCCGCCTTCCCCTCCCGCTCACAGGACACGACAGTCCCAGCCTAAGAACCCCCAGGGAAGTAGGCTCGGGGAAGCCCACTCCCCCCCAGCCCCGCCCCGGGCGTTTTCCCCGGGCACGGAGCATCCCTGCGGAGCCGACAGCACCTGCTGCTGGAAGCGGTGTCTGAGTGCAGGGAAGCCACGGACGGTCCCTCGCGTACAAACCACGCTTGCTCAGAGAGCAGTTTCAGACCGCTCCAGCCTTATGTCTTTTCACCTCGCAAAAACCAGGTCCTCTCTCAATGAAGTTAAGACAGACATGCTGTTCTCCCTATTTTCGGGCTGTCAGCAGCACTAACCCCCAGACAATGTTGGATCGCCCCCTTCCTCCCAATGGCGGCATAATAAAGCCCTGCTACCTTTCCCAGTGGAGCTGGCATTGATCACGCAAGAAAGTGCAACTTTACAAATTTCCCCCTCCTGGCAAAGCAACCCCAGGAGGGCTGAGCAGACCCCAAGGGTCTCTTCCCTAGACACGGAGGGGCCATTCTTCTCCAGGGCAGGACGGTTTCTTGTAGCCATCCCAGAGTCCTGCATGCCAGCAGGCTGGAGACGGGGCAAAGCATTGTACCTCCCCACTGTCCAGGCTGGGGTGTGTGAGAAGCAGTTGGGTCCTGCTTTGGCATTTTGAATTCCACAGAAATCATAACTGTTGCTAACACCATCCAAAGCAACTTCATTTTAGATGCTGTTATTCTGCTTTTTCAAAGTACCTAATAACTAGCATCGTCCTGCTGCAGATGCTCCGTAGAATAGTCAGAGCTCTGTTTCCTGACCTTTCAGTGTTGTCTCACTGTGACTGAGACCTCTGAAGAGAGAAAGCGAAGTGAGGGAAATGGGAATTAATCCTTTCCATCTGTGGGAAGCCTCCTTGAACCTCTCCCACTGAGGCTGGTATCCAGGAAGGCTGGTTTATATTTCTCTAGGGGACCCTGGTTGTATCACTACACCTTTCAGTAAGCATTTGCAAACCTGCATGGTTTTGGAGACACATAAATTCACAGTAGCAGCTCTTTCACTACTACTGTGACTGACATAGAGGACGAGATGGAAAGGCCTATATATTCTCTCACAGCATAGCAAGCCTGGTGTAAGCCCTGATGAATGGAATGAAATGGGTTTCCCTGACCCACCTATGACAAGCAATCATGTGGCCTTCTCCCATCTTCACGTACTGGTCCCCTGTTTATTCTTGCCACCTCTAGGTTTGATGTCTGTGTCCAACAATACAAATAACTTCTGTCAATAGAAAGCATCATCTGAAGCAGCTTCAGGAATACAGATTTAGGGTCCTGCAAAGTGTGGAAAAGTTCATGCGACAGAATGGAAGAGGAAGCACAAGTAAAAAAGTTAAGCACAGTACAGGTGATTTAAAAAAAAAAAAAAAAGTTTTCCAGCAGAACAATTTTTTGCTTGAACTTCTGCAGAATACTAATGCACTAGGGGAGGGGGCAGCAGGAAGGAAAGAAATGTATTTTCATAGAACTGAGAATGTGGGCTGTGCAATTTGGAGGATGTTCCTAATAACCTGAAAAGCATAGTCTAGATAGCAAAGTTTTCTTATGCCTAGATCCATAATGGAAAAATGTTGGTTAAGTATGTTACTAGCAAAAGTAATTCTGCAAAAAGTAAAAGAAATTCTGCAAATAGACCAGCTGGTCTTGTACTTGTGCTATTACTAATGTACACTTGACTCAAAATCATTTTTGGTCTGGTGTAGGGCAAAGAACTGTGACACTTCATAGATTTTGATCCAACCAATTTGTGAAAAATGTCATGGAGCAAAGAAGGACTCTTTTCTATTTCTCATTTGCTGTGAAAGGAGCTAAACACTCCAGCAGAACCCTGTACTTAATGCCAAGGGTATGGCTCCTGCTCAGAACGTTGCACCGGTAGCTCAGAGTCTGCCTGAGAGGCAGGCATGACCCATGATTAGTTTTGTGACCTGGCTCTGGAAAGGGTGAGTGCTTCTTGCAAGTTCCTGTCTGCCTGTTCTCAAATCTGCTTCCTGACGCAGAGGGCAGGGTGCCAGGGTACCTCCAGGAGTCGCTGACTCCTCTCTTTCATCAGATTTGATTGGTTTGAACTTTGAACTGGTTTGTGTTGGTTAGAAATGCAATACACGCACTGCTACAAGTTACTGCACTGTTCACCAAGGAATGTATCCTTGAGCAGTTCAGACTAGTTTTGGACCCCAAGGACTCTGCTGCATTGGCAATTAAGCTACAATTTGGGTGCAACAGGGGAAAAGAAACAAACATCTGTGCAGTGATCACTATCTCAAAAAATCAAAAGTATACTGAGTAAGATAAAGGCTTATATTCTTTTCATTGTCAGTCCAAAAGACAATCTAGGGTATAATTTCCTGTACTGGAATGATGAAGAGCTTTAAGAGCTTTATAGCTAAATGCAAATAAGAACCATAAAGTAACTGCTTGAAATTTGTCAGTGTATCCTCTAAGCCTCCTCAAAAATAATGGGGAATGATCTCTGTTGCAAAAGGAAGAATGGAAAGGTGAATGCATGTGAACATGTTCAGGAGATGCTGAAGGGTGAAATGAAACCCTTGCAGCCAAAAGAGGAATCTCCACTTTTGCAAGTACCTGCTGCAGTAAAGAGTAAGGTGGAGGCCGCACCACATAAACCACTCCTTGAAGCAGGCAGAGTTCAGCACAGAGGAATTATCTTCCCCAGGGAGAATCTGCAACTTAATTGACTAGAAGCAAGATCAACATGTCTATTTTCATTACTCAATTACTGAAATAAATGCAGCATATATTTTAAAAATATTTTCAACTATTTTTTAATACTAGATGACTTTTAAAAAAGGATTTCCTTATATATGTTCCATATAATAAGTTTGATGAATTTTAAAACTCAGTTGAACCTTGTAGGCTTGTAGGGTCCCCATCCAGCAGATGTTTTAAGTACAATGAATCATAGCATTGTTTTGGTTGGAGGAGACCTTTAAGATCATCGAGTCCAGCTGTTCCCCAGCACTGCAAGGTCACTAACCCATGTCCCTCATCACCACAGCTCCATGGCTTGGAAACCCCTCCAGGGATCATGGGGACTGGGCAGCCTAGACCAGACCTGGACAACCCTGGAGGGTAAGAAATTGTTCCTCATGTGCAACCTAAACCACCCTGGTGTACCTTAAGGCTGTTTCTTCTTGTCCTCTCCCTAAATCTAAGCAAGTGCTAAATCTTTTTTAAGCAGGGCTACTCCATATACTTGACTCTCATGTTAGATCAGAGCTGTCTGTCATGTTGGAGTCTTATTTTTATCATTGTAACATAAACTAGCCCTCTGGCATTTTAATGAAGCTCTAGAGACTCATATTACACTACCTATGCATTCTAATTGTTATTTTCAAGCCTCTTTATGTTATTAATTAAAGGTGTTCTTCAAGTTGAGGTCTGCTTCATTATAAGCAGTCTTTCAGGGCATTTTTCATAGTCTTTCATTATGCTATCTCTTCTTCATTAGGGACTACAGGTTTGGGTTTCAGGTTTTGGGGTTTCTGGTTTCACTCTTTTGATGTCAGTGGCCTTACTAAAAGAAATTTTCTGGCGTAAAACTAAGATTACAACACTGGGGAGGGGGAATTTGGCCCTCCAAATGACACTGAACTAAACTTTCTACTTCCTGTCAGGTACAACTTCAGAAACCAACATTGCTTATGAATCATTACATGCATCTGATCTTAGTTGCCCAATAAATCACATGTTTTCCTGTTATTTTGGCTATTCCTGGGGCATTCTATTTGGTAGTGTGCCACCTGGGAAGCCACGGGACAGGGAGAGGTGGTTCAACAGCACTCATCTCTATTGGTGATCTGGTAAAGCCCAAGTATGCATGCCCATCAGGTCTGCTTTAGTGTTGTCATACATAAGAACTTCAGTCATTCATGGGAGGGCTAGTGCTGCATGTCACAAAGTGTGAAATCATTTACTAAAGCAGGATGGGACAAAGAGAACACATGTTAATTACCACATGCACTCCTTGGGATGGCAGAGAAAATGAAATGTAAAATGTGGGCAGCTGTGATGAGCTGACACTAGTAAAATAGCCACCTATACTGGTAGGTAAAGACTTTTTCAGTATTTATCTTTGCGGTGATGGAATAGCACTGGGGACACTCATAGACTGCCATTATTGCTGCCTGGTGGCAAATTTGTGTGTCTGTGGAGCTCTATATATCCTGCAGTGACTGGTATGTCAGCTCTCCCGCATTTCTTGGCTATTTTTTAATTTCTGCTCAAAAGGCTGCCTGACAGTTGAGGAGCTCAGAGCTAGAATAGTAGGGAGTGCTGTACATGGTAGCTTATCACTGGCCAGTTGCCTGGGGAGCCACGAGAGCCATTTGCCCAAGAGGTGTTGCATCTGGATTTCAGGTGTATTGCCAGGACCATGTCTTAGGTCTGTAGCACAGCAGCACTATGGGATCTGGCAGTTTGAAGCTAATGCTCTCTTGGGAACTGTTGGTAGAAACGGAAGCTGAAGGACCATCCTTTGGAAAAGATCTCAAGGATTAGTGGTGAACCCTTCTTTGGAAGGGAGAAATTCAAATGGATCTTGTCAAGTGTTTTGGGGACTGAGATGAAATCCTTGACCCTCCAGGAGCCTGTTGACTAGATAAACTGAGAGTATTCTAAAGTGAAGCTTGCTCGGGTTGAAGCTGACAGCATTATCTTCTCATCTTGGTGCCATTCAGTACAAGACTTTCTGGCATATAAAGATCAATTCTCCCTACTTTTGAGCACCAATGTACCTTTTACAATAGACAGTTTGCTCTCTGCCATCGCTCTACATTTGTGCTCTTCTTTACATCAAAACTGATAGGAAAATATCTGTCAAACATATGCCACACTCTGTCCCTGAAAAGTTTACATACTAATCAAAGGCAAGAGAAGACAAATGAAGACAGACACGAAGGGAGTGGAGAGAAAGAGAAAAAGAAGACAGTTAAAGGTACAAGATGATGAGTATTCTTTCCTGTACCAGCAGTTTGTTACTTCGTATCATACAATTTTTTCTGTACCTATTTTTTGCAATAAGAAAAAAGGGATTCCAATTAGCAGTTATTCATGACTAACACTGAAAACATGATGTCCGTTATCTAGTTATGGGAGTTCATTACAGTCTGCAGGAGATACTAGATTTTGAAGGATGGTTGATGTGTACAGGCCCTGGAATGCTTTAGGAGAAGGTGTCTAGAAGGATAGTGTAGTCGGTTCCTGGGATACCAGTCTGCATTTGTATTCCATACAAAGGAGTACACCTATGAAATACTCTAAATATGTCTTTGTGTCTTTGACTCTCACTTAATCAAATGAACATCTGATTGTCTCACTCACCATTTTCAGTAAAGGGCCCCTAACAAGAGAACCAGTCCTCTCAGGAAGGAGGTTATTATGCTTCCATTCAGGTTTGTTGTGCCATCAAGGTTCCTCTGATGCATAAAGTTTCTGAGATTTCTATTGCTTAGTATTTATTAAAAAAAAAAAAAAAAAAAGAAGATAAAAGAATATTTGTAGGCAATGGTACAAAATCTGAGGGCTTTTAGAATGTTGCAGTCAGGTCTGCTCATTCCTCACTGCCACAGTTTTTCTTTCCTCACCTGCCCAGATGCCTAATTCTCATGTTCATGCTCAAGTTTTAGCCCATGTCCCACCCAGACAAATCCTCACTTCTTGCTTGAGGAAAGAATTTGTCCAGAAACTCATTTATCTTTACTCAAAGTCATGTGATGATCCCACAGTCCAAAGCACTTGGTGCCTATATTTTCAAAATGTCAGTAGAGCTCTACTGGCAACAAACAGAGTAGCTGTAAATACAGTTCTATGGATTTACCTACTGCAGCTAGTCTTGTTTCTCTCCAGCCTTTCACACCGTCTCAGATGCTGTCTGTTACATAAAGCACCAAAGGAAGTAACATCACAGAGAATCGGGGAGCTGAAGCATCGCAGTTGGCTGCTTCAGACATTACTCAGAGTGAGCAAGTTTAAGAGAGGAGCAGTACCATGGATGGTCAAATGTTATGCAGATGTAAAAGTGATGTCAGTGAAAGATAAATTGGGCACTGAGTCAAAAAAGGCTTAGACTTGGCATAAATAAAGTCAACAGAAGTTCTAGTTTCACTGGGGACAGAGCTGAATTTCACTCCTGGAGTTCAGTAAATACTCTTGCAAAATTTCATCTGAAAAAGGGGAAAAATCCCCACCCAGCTGGAGAAATTTTGACTGGTTTCCTGCGTTTGACGAGACCATGTATTTGACACCCCCAATACATGCAAGTCTCCCTTGGCAGTGAATCATCAGTGAGAGAAAAGGTTATGGCAACAATGACTATTGCTACCTCTGAGCATTGTTTTGAACCACAACAATTAATTACATGCTTCATTTTTATCAGGGCCCTATACTGGGTGCAGTGTGCTGTGTGAGAGGTACCTATAGGGAGGAAGCCAAACGCCCATTTCCTCCCAGTATTTGGATTTGTTTTGGTCTCACTCCAGTGTCAGTCTCGCTCCAGGCACCTTCCACCACAAGTCCTCCCCTTAACTCTGCAGTTCACTTATCACTGGGGCCTTCCTGGCTCTGGTAAACCTCGGGCCGTGTCGATTAGCACAGCCACTGACCCGGAGTGGGGCTGGCAGCTGCCTTCTCCGTTTCCTGCACAGGCATCTGCTGCCTGATTGGAGGAAAATAGTTCTCAAATCTTCTTCAAAACAGGAAACTTCTCTTCTCCCTGCTTCCTGAGGTACAGGAACCGTCTCCAAAGCAACCCTTGGACAAAGAAGGCCCCTGTTAACCACTGGGGTGCCGTAACGGATGCAGCAGGAGGTCATAATTCAAACCATAATCTACACCGAAGGCTGGAAAGTGCTTCTCTGGGTACCGCTGCTCCCACCTCTCTGTCCTCATGTTGCTGCCTCATTAAACAATCTGGAGGTTAATTAGCAGGTGATAATCCTATCCACTGGAAGCATTTGTAGATGCTTTTCATCTTCATGACTGAATATTGATCCTGTGTCAGCAACCTCTGGAACATAATCTTGTAATATTGTCCCTCCACCTTTGCATTGGAGAGGTAACTGAACATGGCAAAATTGTCACTTTCTCAGGTTTTTTGCATGATGTATCTTCGTATTATGTAGTCTTTTTACTCACTTCTTGTATCATATGACTAAAAAATATCGACATCTCATGCTTTGCTTATTGAGTAGTTTCCCACTTATAGACACCTTGAGAAATCTGAAGTAGAGCTTTCAGAAAATCACTTGTAGTTTGAATGCAGTCCATTGTAGTCCTGTAGAAAATGCTTATAATTGGCAGTTTGCATCACCGCAACGATTCCATCCAGTGGAGGACCACTGCTGTCAGATCCAGTGCTGAAATGAGTGTTAACTTCTGTAATTCTGTATTTGCACAGACAATCAAAAAATTGGCTTTAAAGTTCAGATTTGGTGGGTTCTTTTAAAAAAGCATGCAGGTGATCTGTATCTGATAGGGGGTTAAAGTGCACCTCACAGAATAAAAGCAAACCTCAACATAAGGAAAAACTTCTTTGCTGTGGAGGTGCCAGAGCCCTGTCCCAGTCTGCCCAGAGAGGATGTGGAGTCTCCTTCTCTGGAGAGATTCCCAACCCGCCTGGACCCTGCGCTGCTGGGCCCCCTGCTCTGGGTGACCCTGCTGGGTGGAGCAGGGGGGTGGCACCAGGTGATCTCCAGCAGTCCCTTCCAACCCCCACCATGCTGGGGTTCCGTGAAATGCAATAGATTAAAATGGTAAACAGTGGTAAATCTTTCTTCTTATTTTTGGATGTAAATTTGGACAGATTAGGTGAAATAACAGTAGGTTTTAAGCTAAAGATAATCTGGAGGTACCTTTCCTTGTTTTAGCCTAGCTATAAATGTCAGAAGAATGTCATGAGACACAAGATTGCTGCTGCAGTGTTGCCAGTTCATTACTCTTTCTGTGACTTGTTCTTTGGGGGAAAAAACCCCAAAACCTAGCTCTTAAAAGCTGATGTTACACTGCGTGAGAAGTAATTTAAAAGTGGTGTGTTCAGAATATGGAAACAACTTTCACAACGGCCCAGACTGTGGGATAAGCTGCTTGTGATCTATCTTAGCCCCTGGAGCCAGCTCTGCTGGGAGCCAGAACTAGGCTGAAGTTCTGAAATGCCAAAAATTTCTCATCTTGAGCATACTCCTCCTTGTTTCTTCAGTCTCTCTCGTAGCTAACCAAGACCTGTTTTTCTATTCTCCCATATCTAGAGCAGGCCAAGTGCTTTCCAGCTTCCTGGGTGTTATTCCATGGTCTGGTGGCAGTGCAAGTCAATGTTCTTAAAGTGGAAGTACTTGTAAGAAAGGGTGTGAGGCAGTCCTGCAATGCTGACTCATTTCTCACCGAACCAGGGAGTTAACCTTCTCAGCTTGCACATGGGCACTGGTATGTATAGTGAGAAGCCCCACCATTATTTATCATGGTTCATAATTTGCTGTGTAAGCAACACAGGATGCATGAAAGCCATATGGGACCAGTGGTCTTAGGTATGCTTCTCATATGAAACATCAGAATTGAGATCTCTCTTTTCTGCCTGGCCTGACTTGGCCGTTAGCAAGCTTTTCTAAGTCATTGCAGCTGTTCAAGGATGTAAAGGTTCCCTTCTTCTGCTCACTTTCTGGTAGTACTTTTATAAGTATTGAACCCTGGAATTAATGAAACCTGGCTTCTCATAGATTTGTGACATGGTTGCCTTTCAAGTCAAACATAACACGAAGTCTGATTTGAAGATTTTTCGTGCAGTTGGGCTATTACATAAAGAACTTTCTGAATTCCTTGCCATCTTATAAAGAGTGGACTCATACTACAGCTTCTCCCGTACTCTATTTCCTTCTCTCTTGTCTACATGCCGATCCCAGACTCAGAACTTTAGCGACAGGGTATCAAGAGCAGAAAAGGAAAGTGCAGCTGAAAGGATTTTAATATGGAAGACTGAAGTGTCAAGACACACAAGAATTGTGTATGTTGGGTGGTAGTATTTACAATACCTCTAAAGCTGGGTCAGAGATCCCAGGGTCTGCTTTTGATCCAAGCTGAGAAAAAAAGGTACACACTTTAATCAAGTGACATTAGTAAAAGCTATTTAATTTTCTTAAGTGTTTTGCTTTATAAGAACAGATATGACACGCTAACACCTCATTATTCATATGCCTATGAAGCAGTTAGCCTCTCCTTACTCCATCTTCTTGTATATCCATTAATGTAATTGATTCCCATAATGGAGACTGTGTCATTGTCTCCATTCCCTCTCAATGCCTGTAATCAGGAGACTCCGGTGTGTTCCCAAATGTTCCTGCCCTGCACTGCTTTTTGAACTGTTTGTTCAGAGCTGTGGACCACCCCCTAGCTCGTATGTTCTCAATGTGGTTAAAAGTACGTTGCATTCCTAAAATCAGGATATTGGATTTGGTTGGGGGGTTTTTTGTTTGTTTGGTTGGTTTGTTTTTTTGTTGTTGTGGTGGGGTGTTTTTTTGTTTTTGTTTTTGTTTGTTTTTGTTGTTTTGTTTTGTTTTTTCAGGAAGTTAGACAATATTTTACCTCGGTTTCCATCACTCTAGGACAATTATAGCTTTTATCCAACTGTGGCTGTACCAGACCCTTTCATGGTGAGTTTGAGGATGTTTTTTATATGCCTTGGTTAAGGCAACAGTAATGGAACCTGTTGTGTATCAGGGTGATTTTAGCTCATTAGTTCCATATCGTTGCAACACAGATACAGTGGCCTCTTTAAATTTCTTGCACTTCTTCTGCACACCTCTTTACTGAAGCCATTAGAATTCAAGTCATGCTAGTTCAGGGACATTTCTGCATCTCTCCACATTTTCTGAGTGTCCTTCTTCCTGCTGTACTGAAGGATTCTTCACAGTCTTGTAAAGTGCTGTGATTTCAGCATAATGGACACTGAGGAAATGAAGTGAGAAAATAAAGAAAATTACTTTATTCTACTTTTTTTTTTCTTCCTTGGGCACTTGTTTGTGGGAGAAGAGTTTAAGACCATTTTTGGTAGATCCTGTTGAGCACTGGTGTGGAAGGACTCAGAAAACAAAGTGTTTCCCTGCTGCAGGCTGGAGAGGGAAGGGAGCCAGAGAGACTGGGAAGAAAGAGGTCTGTTTTAAGGATTCACTGTTGACTGTGAGAGGGTTTTACCTCGTTGTTTATAATGCTCTTATACACCTTAAGGACCATCCTGGACCCTAAGATCTGCCATGCTCATTAAACCAGAGAAAGGTCTCAGGTTTGGCTTTGGCCGTAGTGTGGATCTCCAGAGACTGCACCCACTGTGGCTCCTTCATCCTCCAAAACAGGGACCTTTCTGAGGGCAGTCTGCCAGAAGTCAAATTGCTCCAGCTACTCTGAATGGTGGGGACACAGCCTGTGTCTACTCACATACCCGTCCTTGGCTGATTATTCTACTAGCCAATTATATACAGCAACTGGATAAACAAGGCGGGTTTTAGATTCTTTTCTCCGTGGATAGCTTTGGTGACATCCATTCATGAAGAAGGAATACTACGACTGACCAGGAGGCAGGAATACACTGGATAGTACTGCAGATCTGAGGGTCAAAGACCTCAGTTACTTCTAGTAAGCAGTAAAAAAAACAAAAGCAGCAAATAAAAAACATGTTTTTTCACAGCAGGGTCTTCAAACATCCTCCATTTTTCAGTGAAAAAGGGACCTATTTGCTTCTGGCATTAAAATAAAAAAGAATATTATTTTTGTGTGTTTTGCCAACAGCTGATAAATATTTCTGCGGATGGACTTTCAAAGAAAAACATGTTTTTCAATCCTTACCAGCCTTTGACTTCCTTGACTTACACAATTGCAGGAGAGAGTGAGCAGTGAGGAAGGCGGGGGTAGTTGTGTCTTTTACTTTATGTCTTTTTCTCCCAGATCCACTTTTGCTTACAGATATAAGACAAGGCAAAACATGTTTTTCTTCACCAAGACAAGAAACTACAGCTATTTTTCTGCCAGATTAAAAATATATATGTTCTTCTGCTCCAAAGGTCAAGCTGATGACCTGCATTTCATTTGTAAATAACATTTTGAGACACGCTGGCATTTTCCAGATTGACAGCTGAATGAGTGCTTGTGAGGGCTTGTGGTTTTGAAGAGCAAGTGCCAAAAATATTAAGAATGTTTATGTATATAAACACAGTGTTCTTACAGGTATTGGTATGTCTGTGCAAATCTATAATCCAATTCTAAATTCAGAAACAAACCTAAAGTTAACAGCATGGTAAAAGCTGAGAAACTGTGTAGCATTAGCTCATTACATTGCATGTATTGTAGATTGTACTTCT
Organism: Megaceryle maxima; assembly: GCA_024605025.1. Taxonomy (NCBI): domain Eukaryota; kingdom Metazoa; phylum Chordata; class Aves; order Coraciiformes; family Cerylidae; genus Megaceryle; species Megaceryle maxima. The sequence goes on along the minus strand of JANHGN010013735.1, from coordinate 28,377 downwards.
AACAGAGTAACTTAGTACAAACATCTTGGGTCTTATTTAGACACATGCACGACATCGAGGTGAGCTTTTTCTTAACATGTATGGTATAGATACACCAAATGGAACTACACTTACAAATGCTAATAATATCAATGCAAGACCTTAGTAGGTTTTACTACTGCTTATGGCTGTGTGTGCATGTAAATACACAAGCATTCATTAATGAGTGTGTATGACATGGTCAGATGCAGCCAGTGGGCCTGAATGCTTTAATTTTGTTGAGTCCAGCATCAGCTCATTTGAACTTGACCTACAGAAATGCTGACTATCTACAGCTCTAGTGACAGCTATAGGTGCTGTGGATGTTAATGGGCTTAAAGTCTTTATCTGGTCTGGTAAAAAGCTGAAGAATCTGAATTTCAGTAGCCACTTTGAAATTCTCATTATGGGTGTGTTCTGCTTTTAAATTCTTACTTGCAGCCCAACTTTACACATTCTATCTAATTAAAATATTTGGCTTCTTGGTGGAGCAAAGAGACTGAATAGAAAATTCTATGACTTTAGACAAAGCTATTGTTTTACATTTCCACCCATATGTTTTACATTACATCCGTATGCCCAAATAAGTGAACATCTGTGGATAAAACATGGCTGTTTGGAATTTTAGCAGAGGTAAAAGTGAAATAAAATCTGTTAGCTTAACAAACCTGGCTATTGGAAGAACCAAAATTTGCATGGGGACTGTTAACCTGTGAGCTGCTGCGAGCTGCTTTCTGTGCAGCTCCACAGTGTGCAAAACGTGTCCCTCCATGGTGTGCGAAGTGCGTCCCTTCCCTCCTGCCAGGGGAGTCTCTTGGTATGCTGCGAAGCTGGGCATGGTGCTGCCCACTGGTATGAGCAGAGTTTGTAACAGGCAGGAGGCGAATGCCTGGATAGGCCAGCTCGTCCGTGACCGTCACGCTTACTGTACTTTTCCCAAGGATCCGGCTGGTACCCAGTGGGATTGTTGCATTGGGAATGCTGTTTTTATGGTCAGGTAAACACATTCTCCAGGTTGTGCCATTTGTGGCTGAGCAGGTCATCTGTCATATTACTTAAACCTACGTGTTTCACCCCTGTCACCACTAACTTCAGGGTCTAAGCAGTCCACAGAGCTTGTTTCTATTTCTCTAGGAGAAGGTCTGCTGTTCATTTTAGAGTGCCCATTCTTCCTGGGAAGCCTTCAACTTTTTTGCTTATTTTTATACCTCTTGAATTCCTCCTGCTCAGATGATTTTGGGAAGGCTGGTGGGGTCTGTACCCATTCCCTGGAACATGACTTGCATGACATGAAGCACATGAAATGAAATGCAAGTCATGAGAATGTTGGCAGAGATTTTTCCAGTCAAGAAGTCACCAGGAAGAGGCAGAGAGGGATGCTGTCTTTCCCTGACCAGGCAGGCTACTTTAAGACACACGATACTGATGAAATAAATCACTGCTGGTGAGCGTCACAGTAATATGGTCCTGCTGCTTTTCAGCACTGAGTTAATGTTGTACTTTTTTACCTCAGGGAGAGTTCTGGGAAAGCAACAGCAGTCACCTTCCTTAAAAACCCAACACTGCTATATAATTATTTCCTTGGAAAAAAGAGCTTCCTGTTTTCAGCCCCTCTCCAGAAGAGCTTCCTCACCCCCCTGTGAAGCTTTCACTTCGACAGCCTCGCAAGACGATGGCAGCATCTCATTACCCTGGCACCGTGGGCCGCGGAGGGCTTCGGGCCTTGCGCACACGCTAGCAGCCAGGCCGCCGTGGCTACTTGCCCCCTTCAGCCCTGCAGCTCCCTGCGCTTTCTGCCTGCGCAGCAAAGGGTTGCAACAGTTTCTTGGTATGTGGCAGAGGCAGCCTTCCCCTTTGCGCCGCCGAGGGAGACACTGCCTTTGTTAGCGTGAGCGTGCAAATACAGCTGCTGTTTATTGCCTTGTTTTTCAAGGAAAGCCTTCAGTACATTGAGAGACTCAGGGAATTTCCACTATTTTTCTCAACGTTCCCCACCACCCCCCTTGGCCTTCGGACACACACATTGTGTTGTTTTGACGTAATTTCAAGCAAATATTTTGCCACCGAGAGGCAGTGCAGGGTCACAGAGGTCCTCCAGCCTTGGGCTTCAGGCTTTCAGCCCTCCCCAGTAAACAATAGCTCTATAACTCATTAAAACTCGCTTTTGATTACTTTTTCCTGTTTCTGATTGTTTTGGAGCAGCAGGGGTGGATTCCGCACTCAACAAACTTCTTTTTCCTGCTGCTAAATTTAAATGTCTCTGAACTGAAAGAGTTGCTAATCTCTTTGGCAGTAACTCCATCAAATAGAAATTACAACTGTAAACAAGATTTAGGCTATTTATGAATGCTACAAGGGAATTGTGACTGGGTTTTGCAGCATACTTTTTATCTCTAGGAAATATTTTTCAACTGTTTTTTCTTTTCAGACAAAATTTACTCAAACCCTAGCACTTTTTCTCCTGGTTACTGTAGCAGCCTGATTTTCAGATGTAGTAATGATCATGTTCTCCATGAAACAAAGGTGGTAATCGCCTTCCGTGCTTGTCTCCTATCCTCTTCAAATTCATGCATTATCTTTTGCCTCCCATCACTGATTCAGCAGTCCTTTCTCAGTCTCCACAGTTTTTCACTGCATGGTTTTCCCCTGCTTGGACATCCCCTGGTTTATATGATCTATCTGTAAACCTTCCTTGCCTACCTGAGCTTCTTGCCAATTTGTACGTTCCACCCTTTTTTATACCAGGAGTAATTTGTTTGAAATTGTTCACCCGCTTCCTTTTCCTTGTAGGCCAGATATAGATTAATCAATGAATACTTTAATGGACAAGAAGAATTTAGGAAAGCGATTTGCAAAGAATCCAATTGAAAGAAAAAATACCTGTATTTTTATTCATCCACATCCTTGTATCCCATACACTGCCCACACATATCTAGACTCTAATGTCCTTAATCTCTACTAATCCAGCACAAAACCATTTTTGTGGGTATAGTGCAAAAAATGATTAAAAAACCCGGTTGAAATGGAATCTATCTAGCACATGTAGATTTAATTAGCAGGACAATAGTTTATTTATGTTATTTTTAAACCAATGGCTAGGGTCTATGGGGGAACAAAGTATGAAAGTATGTACATATATGTAGAGACACAGTGTGTCCTGAAGACAATTTGCTTGGTCAATTTGCTGTTCTTATTTGTTAAGCATGACAAGGAAAAAAATATTTTTCCTGACCAAAGAGCTGACATCTTAAATGAAACTGAAACAGATGACAAGAAGATGATAAATATTGATACTTTTATTACTTCTGTTGTTACTAGCTCAGTTTTAAGCACCTCTGAGCATAACATCTGTTAAGATGACACAGTGTGGTAGATCCTAGGGTGGACTCTGCATAGAAGGTGGAATCACAGAATGACAAAAAGACACTTCCTGGAAAGGATTACACAGCTTTTTCTTTTTACCAGCCTGGCTTACCAAAGTTGTCCTTTGCAGCAGGATCCAGGGACAGAGAGGGAACTGTTCAATCTGTAGCAGGTGCTGTGTAACCCTGCAAAGTTTGCTACCATAATAATGAAACTATGTTATGTGCTGTAAGGACTGTGGATCCAGGTGTAATAGGCAAATTGGATAGTATCTACCCGGAGCTTCAAAGAAATCCTTCCGTAAACCTCCTGGAAAGATCAGGAGGATAAACTGGTGCCCTCCAGAGGTGTGAATGACTGCCACTGAGCAGGTACACAGCTCTTGTGTCCTGTCAGGACATGCTTCTTCTTAGCATAATTCTAATGGCTTCACGAGGATTGCACCAGAAGATAATTTGGCCCTATGTTTGTTTTCAAGCCACCTCTCAGAACTGTGCGTGCACCCATAATTACATGATTTTGGAGTATTATGTAATTGGCCTCAGCTAAACTACTGGTTGGTCAAGTCAGCTTAAGTGACCGATCCTGGTAGCTAATCCATATTCTATTTTACCGTGCTGGTATGACCTGGCCACCAAACAACCTCATGTTGGCTGTGCTTTGTTAGATTACAGCCTAGTTTTGATAATTATGAGCTTTTTCATCAGGCAGAACTGAACTGTCAGGCATCTAATATCCGTATAATATGCTTATAACACATACACTGATTAGTTTGTGCATATATACTTACATATATAAGTTTACTGTATATAAATATGCACACACTGATAACTGCTTTTCAAGAAGAATTAAAGAAAATAACATGCATATGCTGTCCTAAAGAATCTTTGAAAATTAAAGGGAAAATAATTATTTTCCTGTAACAAGTATTTCTGTGTTTCCTTTTTTTTTCTTACACTGTGTAAGAATATGACTCATATGCTTTTGTTAAACACAATTTTTAAAAAGCACAAAAATGAGATATGAATTTTCACAGCTAAGCTTCAAAACAGTTTTTTCAACTTAATACCTTGAAAAGACAAGCTAAACAGGAGGTGTAATTACTCTTCCTCATTCGCTATAGCTCTGCTTTTCAGTTGTATTTTCTATTTTGGTGCTGCCATGCTGCATGCAGCGTGACTTTTGAAAGACAGCAGTGAGCTTCCTAATTATGTTGGCAGTGTCTCTGGCCACACAAGATGTGACCCTATCAGAACAGTGAGATCCAGATGCGAAGGACTGAAATGTGCTTTACCCAGCAATCTGGGTCTCTCAGTGCCTTCCTGACTGCAAGCATTTCTTGCCCAACTCTGTGGCTTGCTTTGGAGCAGCTATGAGGCTTGTGGTTGGGGTTATGTATGAGAGGAAGGCTGTTTGTTCACACTGTTTAGCTAAGGGAGCATGGGGAGCTCACCTTTGTCTCTGGAAATCTCTGCATTCTACTCAGCTTCAAAGGAAATAAGCATGGGCAGTGGGGATGAAATGATAACAGCTGGCTGGAACTGGGTTTGTTTTCCATGGTGAAGTCATTTAGCCAAGCCACAGGATAAAATAAAGCCTTCATATTTTTCCAGCTCTTCTGAGACCTTTCAGAACAAGCTTGATCAGATGCAGGCATCCTTCTGACTTCTGATAGTTTCAGATGGGGTTCCATCTCTGAATGGTCATCTTCTCCAGCTAGGCTTTGCTATTAGCATTTTATATCGGAGATTTCGCAGTATGCATTTTCCTCTTCAGCAACCTGGGAGAAGCATATACCTACCTCTAGGTTAAATCTAGAGACAAAAGTAATTGTCTTGTCTTTTGGTCTTTGTGTGTGTAGTAGTCTTATGAAAAAGTGTAGATGGAACGGTGTGGTAAAATTGTTGTTTCATTGAATATTACAGTAACTGGCAAATCATTGGTCCACTACATCCTAGGGGTTTAGAAATGCTTCACCTAGACCTCTGGGTCTTCTTTTTCATATGCAAGTGTCTCCACCAAGTAGACTTTCCATCAAATATTTAATTGGAATTGTTGTGAAGATTACATGACTCCACAGAGAGATGACCACAAAGCATCATTTCTGTGGGGTGGAATCCAGCTTGTAATCCACTGACTGAAAAACCTTTCTGCTGGAGAAAGAAAAAAAAAAAAAAAAAGACTTTTCAGCAAAGGATGTGTTCCTGTGAAAGTATCTGCTGTTCTCTATGAAAAGTTTCAATTTTTTACTTTCAGAAGTACAAAAGTGAAAATGCTGCATGCTTTCAGACACCACCAAATCCTACTTCAGCATGGCATGGTAGTGTCCTTTGGACACTGTGCGCTTGAATAACAAGCTGGCCTGCACTGGCTTCTTGTTCATGCTCTGAAATGTCTTACGGTGGAGGGAAGCTCCAGTGCAAGCCTTGGGGATACTATAAGCCCTATGGCAAAGATAAGATTTGTAATATTCCTTTTGTAATAAAAGCAAAATCTTAATGTCATACTTTTCCTAAGTATTACTGATATCAAAGGACTCATGAATACAATTAAGTGCCTTCTCTACTCACTAGTTCTTTGCTTAGCCTTTGAACACCTTTTTGCACTGTGTGGAGGTGAAAGTGCTACTAGGTGAGAACCAGTGGGTTTAACATCTGAATAGGAACTTAATAGTCACCCTGACTTAATACTACACTCTGAGATATTGTTGGTTCCACAGCATGATGCTTGTTTCTGCCTGCCACACACAAACATGGTTTGCTTGTGGTGATCTTCAGGGAGATATATTTCCATATATTTTTCATGCCTCAGTCACGACAAGCAATACACCATTGTGCAGTGTGCTGTCAGAGATACAGATTTCTGTATAAACAAAGCTGCATGAATTATTCTTTATACTCATGACAGGCTCGTATGAAACATAACAAAACACATTGGTTGTATATATTAAGTTAATGATTTGCTAAGATTTATTAAGTCAATACCACCATGTTTTTATGTCTTTTTTTAGCTACTCCCAATATATATATATAAAAGAGTATGGAGCTTCCAGGTGTGTCAATATTGAGACTGAAGGCTTTGATTTAGCATCAGATGAGGAAATGAGACATGATGCAAAGATCTGTACCTTACAGGTACAGCTAGCAGAGACTGAAGAAGGAAGATACTCAGCCTTCACAGTGAGAAAGATGAGCTTAGGCACAGTGACTGCAGAGAACTTCAGACCTCCTTCTTACCCTGAGACCAGGCATGGCAGGGAGAGGCTCTTGCATACAGCTTCTATTACTGGATTTAGCTCATTTCAGCCCTATTAAGGAAAGGTGTCCCGTAGTAGGGCTATTCATATATGGCTCAGGTTAGATTCCCAAGCTAAGTTAGCTTAGCTATTAGCTTAGCTAATTTAGCTTCCCAAGGAACATCTCACATGCAGGGTAACACTTGCTGATATCCAGTGTCTGTGTACCTCTGTGAAAGAAAAACCTGGTGTGGGGATGAAACAAGAACTTTTCAGTGTCCCCTTGTTTTGCCTGGAGTAGGTGATGAGGCAAGTTGAAAAACATAGAGTTCAGCCAAGTAAGGACCCAAAATCCAGCATCAAAAATAATTTTAAGGATGAGATATTGGACAACTGTTGGCCAGCCTTGTCACTTGCTCCTCGCAGTGGAGCAGAAGTTCTCACTGCAGTTCATCTCATCACTGCTGTCCATAAATGCTGTACATGCTGTATACAGCATCCCAGCTTGTGTTTGCACTGTCCTGAAATGTCTGAGCAATGCAATACCTACAATGCAGAGACAAACTGCAAATTACAGCTGTTCCCAAGACTGTCAGAGCCTTCGGTAAATTTGTGAGTTGTATATCAATGAGGGAAGGTAAGAGGAGAAGGGTGGCAGAGCAGTTGCACTTGCAGCCAAATCCTGCAGAACTTCTGTAGCACTGTCCATTATTTACTAGAAGTTGGCAGCTAAATGAAACTGTGATTTTTTCCTCTCACTGTCTGTAGAAGGCAGCTCAGAAAGTAGCAGTTGTTGAGATAAGTTTATATGATGTGAAATGCACTTTAGGCTTTGACCTCTGCTGGGTATCAGAAAAGCTTATGTCTACTTGAGTACATGCTGGAGCAGGAGAGCTTTTAATATGCAAACATACACTTCTGGTGTTGATGTGAATTCGGAGGACATGTGTATCTTTTGTCATGAAGCATCCATGTAAGAAACAGCTTTTCAAATTAGAGAATATATATTTTTATGACAGGGGTTGTGTGCACTAAGAGCCTGAAAAAGCAGTTAAAGAGCACCCTTGTGAGGGAGGCTCTTCGTGGGATTAAAGGCAGAGGCATATTTGTGATTCCTGCAGGTTTGTGAAGGTGAATGACTGGTTCAACAGAAAGGACTTGTCAGCCTACATGTGATTCCAGCTTGACTTAGGTGTTCAGGTTGTGATCTGATCATCAGGCTGACCTGAGGAATGCCAGCATGATGATTTATTGGGGAAATATCCAAACCTCTCATGTCAAGAATCTGTCAGTGCCAAAAAAAACCCAAAACAACCCAAACCCCAACCAACCCTTAAGTGTACTTTCTCTAAAAAGAATAAACTTTTCCAGACAAAAAGGACTGGGTTATAGTTAACCCCTTATAAGTGATTAAAGGGGGTGTGAACCTTGCTGGTTCTGCATTTCAACGTCCAGGTCTAGTTTCAGTCTCTTTAAGGGGAAGTTGTCTCTATGTCTACAGGAGCCTATGGAATAACTTGTACAGACCTACCAAACACTGATCAGCTTAGCCGAGGATCTGTTCTAGCTCTTATCTCCTGTAAGGGACTTGAAGTTGGGTCCAGTGTCTTCCAGCTTTTGTATCCTTCACCGACCTAGCCCTTCATGTTGTGGAGTGCTTTCAAGTCCAGCCCAGCCACAGAATTTCTGTTGCTTTGCTTTCCTACAGTTCTTCCTTGGAGTCCTCCTTGCATGCCACAAAGTGGGTGTTTTGTAGTAGTGACCAGACCATCTCTGCTGAGCATATATTTCCTGAATTTAACTGGTTTTCGTTATGGTGATGACTTATATACACTGAATTTTCAGGGCTTGTCAGTGTTTGTATTGTAAAACTCCAGGTTGGAGTTACCAAGAGTTTGCAGTCAAACTATAAAAATGTGTTCCAGACAGGAAGTTTGACCAAGTGCTTCTGGCTCAGTAGTGGAAAGTTGTAAACTGCAAAGAGTCACCTTGGTTATCTTCAGTGAATGGAAGGATTTTTTTCATGTTTTTCAGAGAGGTCTTCCATTAGATTTCCTTTAAAATTAAAGTAATTTGTCAGACTTTGAGTAAATCTAGTCCATATTAAGTTTCAAGTTTTGGTTAGTTTACTATTTTCAAAAAGTTAAATAAACAGCCAGCTCCAGCTGTGGGCAATAGGAGTAGCATCTGAGATAAATTACAAGTCTCTGTTGTTTGAATATGTCTCCTATATGCATGTTTGAAGTGGATTTGCCACCTTCTGTGGCTTAGAGAATACCTTGTACAGGCACCCTATCTTAGCCACGGAGAGTATTTCTGTAGCCACCAGCCCTGTCCTCTATGACGACTGCTCTCTGACACTACATCATATGCTCCCTGCCACCTCCCCACTGCTGGATATTCTACAGACCCAGACGTCACAGACTGTGTTCTGCTCCAGTGTTAGAGGGGAGGAGGGGGAGTTACCTCGCTTACATTCCTACACTTACCTACAGAGTTCCATATCTGAGAGAGGGAATTAGCGAGTCCTTTAGTCTTTAAGATGTTATTTCTGTTGATGCTATTTTTTTCATCTTCTGTGAATCACTGAACTTGCTTTTGCTTATCTAAGGTGTCCAACATCTGCATCCAGCCTGTCACTGAATGGCAATCCACCCATCCTTCCATATTCCCTTTCTCCTTTCCTGTGCAGCTTTGACCCCATGATTTCAACAAGGTTTGACTGATTCCATAAAGATCTTTGGGGGCAAATACCTGAGAAAGAAGGTGATCTAAATAGTCTGCAACCTTTGTACTAAAGGCATAGGAGCCGTCAGCTGGCATTGATGTTGAGAAGACAAATCTGTCTGTACATTTGTTTTAGACCAGAAAATCAGATACCTTCAGCCATCATTTATGGCACAAACCGGACTTTGTGGAAGCAAGATTTGCACTTGCGTTTGCCTTAGCAAAATGCCTTAGCAGATGATGGCTACTTCACGAAAATAAAAACTGATTTTTATTCCTCCTAAACAGTTCTTGCCAAGGAGTTGAGGTGACTTGTCCCAAAATACAGTAGCAGATCCCCACATACACAGTATGGTGTTTATGTAGAAAACAATTGTAAGGACCCCATGGTGCTTTGGAGCCAGCAGATTGCCTGTGATCATCCTTGCCAGGGTGGGCTCACTGACCATGCGTACAAAAATGCAGCTGCCATCTGCATCCCAGGTAGGGTAAGAATGACAGCAACGACCAGTGGGGATGTGATGTGGCACAAACAGCCTGAAGATCTGTGTCAGGTTTTCTCATTTCCCAGGCCTGAATCTATCTGAATTTCAGCTCATTCCTAACTGCTTTATGAGGCATCTCAAGCTGTGTAAACAGTAATGCAATAATGGCAGATCGCAATGCACTCATCACAGACCAGGAAGAATAGCCTATGAGCCAAGCAATATGCTCTCTCTAAATGATATAATGCTTCTTGCAGACAGGAATATTAATCACCCCAGGAACTGACAAGATCTAATGGAAGAGATTGTTATTATCTCCCTTGGAAGCATTTGTAATGGTAATAGTAATTTTAATAATGCCAGAACAAAATAAGCTGGCTTGGCTGGTTTTGTGGTGAATGGGAACACTGAGAAGGGCAGTACGTAAATAGACTAATTCGTGAAGGAGGTGGACCAGATTTCTCTACTGACAGCTCAGACATGACAGAGGCAGGGGGAAGGAACTTCATGTTTTAAAGGTTGTATTTGCTTCATCAATCGTCAAAATCTTGTTAAAAAGTCTAATTTAGTTACCATGTTCTTGTTGCTGTCCAGAGATTGAATGTATTAGGGGGACTTTATATACAATTTCTGCCACAAGCAATTTACTATTATTTTATTATTCTAATCTGGCCGGTTCCCATGGAGTCTCTGAAACCAAATCATATCAGAGGAAGATGAATATTAACAACCCTATCTCTCTCAGGAGAGCTAATAAAAGAATGGAGATCTCATGCCTTGGTTCAACCCAGAGCACTATGAAATGGCCATGGAAGTGTTGACGTTAGTTCTCATGATTGCTAGTTCAGTTATTTACTGCTTAGCTTGAGCACAAGCTTTTGCTACACCTGTGGCAAGACACAGCAAAATTACAGTGGAAATCTTGAATTTATAAGCTACGTAATGAGGTGTGTCGCAGAAGTAAAACCATCAGCAGCGTTTAGTAGCAAATGAAAAGAGACAAATGGACTGCACTTGATTCCTTCCTTTGCTGCATTCTGCTTTGCATGTATATTCAATCTGTCTCAGAGTGTTAAATACCAATTAATAATGAAAAAATAAATTGGAGCAGCATCTTTAGGCAGATGACAACTTGCCCAACATTTATAAAAAAAATACTAAAAACATCTATGGGTTAAGAGTTAGCTTTGAGAACCCAGTATGAGACATTCAAGCTGGGTTGATAGCTGTGATGGGGAATGAATCCACTAATGCTTTGTTCCTTTCCAAACAGGAAAACTATAATCAGGCATTTGGATTTAAAATTTCTCAGGCAAAAGGAAAAAAAATATATATTCAACTGCAGAAATTGAGACATTTCTAGACCTTTCTTTCTGGAGCAATTCTCTTTAGCAGAGGTGTCAAGGAGACTCCTCTCAATATATTTGCAAGATGCACAAAAGATAATTACCTGCATATGAATTATCTTGTCCCCTCAAAGGGGGTGGTAAGAACCTTATTTAGTTGTTTGTGTGACAAGATGCTGATAAAAAGTTCTGATAACCACCTCTCCCTGACTACCTCCATTCCAGAGCTGAATTATTTAAACAGAGAGGTAGTGCTACGGTTCCAGCCTCTGCACGTTGGTGCCCAAGATGAACATCAAGTTCCATTCGAGATTTTAATAGCCTTTGGGCTGACACTTTGTTGTTGCTGTTGTCCGATGTATCAAGCCTCTATTCACAAGGATGGGGCACTTTGGTTAAAAGGGATCTCTACTGGAAAGGACCAGTTTATCTGAAACATTTTGAGAAGGAAGAGGGGGGAAATTGCACAGTTTTGCCTTTTCCACAAAACAAGCACTTCACTTAAGAACTTCATCAGAAAATGCAAAATACGACAATGGTGGCTTTGCAATGCCTGCTTCCAGTCTCTCTCCTGAGTGTGAGAAATATCACATCAGTTAAAATAGGCAACAGTGACTATTTTTTACTTCCTGGTGGCTGCTTGACTAGTGGCTGGCTGTGGAGTTGGAAGATTCCCCTTTGCCTTGCTTGGTGTTTTCCTGGTGCTGGTTTGAGCCATGCCTTATTCTCTTGCCTGAGTCCTCGTCTCACTTTGTCACTCAGTCAAATATTGTCAGGGCAGGTCCCCAGTATGCCTAATGTGCTGACCAAATTCTGAAACCAGGATCAGTAAGCACAGAGTGATCATGTGGATAAGCTGTGTAAAGGACTGTGCCAGTTTTGGATAAACTAGTCTCTCTCAGTTTCAGATTGAACACAGCATACACAAGTGACTCAGCCATCTCATAGACGTACCAGCCTTTAATATGCTTTCATTTTCATCTGTCTTCATCACAAGTATGAAACAAAGGTATGCCCAGTGCTATTTTCAGTTTGTAGTTGCTGGTTTCTCTTCCTTTACCAGCATTATCAATGGACTTGAAGTGACATTGTGGGTTCAACTGTTTAACATGGTAAAATGAGGTGACATTGCAGCCTTGTGATATACACACATTTTCACTTGGAAATGGCACTTTCAGTCTTTCTGCCTGTTTTTTCTTTTTTTTCTGTGATAGAAGCTACTTCATAAAACTGGAAGCAAAAGCACTTCCAACACCATTGTAGATTTTTCACTCACTTTCTCCTGCCTTGCCACCTGCTTTATAGAGATAAAAACAAGCAGCCCTCACATCTGCTCCTTCTCTGGTCCCCTGACACAAGTAGGTCAGCCAAAGAAGGAAAACCTCTGCCAGTCACAGGAAGACACCAAATAAAAAATATCAGCTGAGATGCCTGTGTGTCTCTGCGAGGAGTAACCCCTGTTTGGAGACAATGCAGCTTTCAGGAGCAGCACATGCACAGGATTGGATTTGTCTTAGTGTTCCCCATCCTGAGGAACTTCAAAGTAATTTATGGTAGGAAGGTAAAACCCAGATATATGAATTCTGTCCCTGAGGTTATGTGAGGAGGGTTACTGTATACTAGGTCAGCACTTAAAAACATCCCCGTCTCCTGCCTACAGAGGACAAAATAAAACTTTGTTAGATTTTGTCTCCTAGAACTAGAGAAATCCTTTTAAAGAAGGAACAGGAAATCAGTGAATTTGGCATAAAAGGAGGAGAACTTTTCTGTGTTGATAGCTTGTAATGTAATTTTTTTTCTGTGCTTGTTAAACACAATTGTCTCCTAGGGAGTTGGGATCTTCTAAATGAAAAAGGAGGTTAAATCAGCCTTTTCACTCGCTTGCAGTCTCTGCTGTAGTTTGGTAGTATTTGCAGAAGGATGTTGAGATGAAGCTAAACTTTGTGCTCCAAATCAAACCAGTGGCCACAGAGACATGTTCTGTTTACCTTCTACTCTGTCAGGTTCACTTACAATCTCCTGGGAAGAAACAGGAACATCAGAAAATTGCTATGGGTCAGAGAGCTGTGCTAAGTGCTGGCAGCTGCCAGAGGGCATGCTGAGGAATGTGCCCAGGCGGTATGTGCCATAACATAGATGCTGCCAGAAGAATTTTCACTCCTCCTCTCACCTGGTAGGAAATGGCCAATGTGCAGGAAGGTGATCGTGAGAATTGGCATGCTTCATACCGGAGAGGCTGCTTTAGGCTCCCTGCTTGTCCCAGCTGGTCCATACTGACTGTACAAAACTATGCCTTCATGAACAGAGGATCAACAAATGTTCTTGACTTGCATTGATGTCTTAGAAGTAGATGGGATGTTTTCCTGTAGCTGGCAAGGAAAAGGTGGAAAGCCTTCAGGAAGGTTGAGCATGTGCTGTGAAATCCAGGTCGATCTGATGGAGTGGGTCCAGAGGAGGGCCACAAAAATGATCAGGGGGCTGGAGCACCTCTCTTACAAGGACAGGCTGATGGAGTTTGGGTTGTTCAGCCTGGAGAAGAGAAGGGTCCAGGGAGACCTTAGGGCAGCCTTCCAGTACCTGAAGGGGGCCTACAAGAAAGCTGGAAAGGGACTGTTTACAAGGGCTTGTAGTGATGGGACGAGGGACAACGGTTTTAAACTAGAGCAGGGTAGATTTAGACTGGAGGTTAGGAAGAAGTCCTTTACTATGAGGGTGGGGGAACACTGGGCCAGGTTGCCCAGGGAGGTGGTGGAGGCCCCATCCCTGGAGACATTCAAGGTCAGGCTTGACGATGCTCTGAGCAACCTGCTCTAGTTGAGGATGTCCCTGCTCCCTGCAGGGGGGTTGGACTAGATATGCTTTAGGTGTCCCTTCTGACCCAAGGCATTCTATGATCTCAGAAACAGATTGTCTAGTCTTGAGATTCTAGACCAAGCACACGCTGGAAATAGGTAGCAAAAAGAGAGACAAATTAGGCACAGACCTCCTGTAAATTTATTTTCTTGGCGTAATCTTAAACTCAAGGGGCTCGGATCTGATACTATTTCTTTAAAACCTCTTCTCATTCCCCAGCCTTCATTTCCCCTAAGCTGTGGTGACATTGTGGTTACAGAATTGCTTTGCCTTGCCTTTCAAGAAGAAACACAACTCCTTCAGCCCCTTCCCAGCCTCTGTCACCTCAAAAAATTACTTCTTTATCATCAGACTTCAGCTGGGGTGTGAGCAAAGGAAGATTCAAAAAATTAAGGTACGAGAAATGCCTCTGCCAGGCTGACTCAAACAATGGCAAAACCACCCCTTAGTCCTCAGGGGTAGCGCATTGCAATGGTGCGCCCATTGCAGCACCAGCCAGGCATTGCTGACAATTTGTTACTGAATGTATTAAGATATTTTGCTGCATAAATAAGAGCAGTAGGTCTATGCTGTTGAGAGTTTGTCTTTACCTTCCAGTAATTTATTATCCTATTATCACTCTCCGCAAACATCTGTGCTCAGCACTTCCTTCCTTGTAGCACTGAAATACTAAGTGTTTGTAAAGCTCAACCATCAGCCATAAACTCAATAAACTGCTCTATGCACTAATGTGAAATTAAAACCTTTATTTGGGTGATTTATTTTAGGCACAGATGTGACAAAAGAGCCCATAAAAATTACAGGCTGCTTGTTTTCTTTTTTTTTTTTTTTCTTCTGCTGTTAACACTTGCAGTGATTAGTTGGCATTTTAAAATGTGTTTGGGTATTGGGGAGGGTTTTTTTTTTTATTTTCAGACAAACATGAGTAACACAACAAAACTGAGAAAGCTAAAAAGTGATGTATTTTTTATGTCTAGAATCTTAGTAACTATTCCATTAATTATCTACCTGCTTGCCAGTGCCAACCTAATGCTTGCCTATAATGAAGCAAAACTTGCTGACATTTTTTTTTTTTTTTCATACAGACTGTTTTGGGGGCAGAATTTGAGCATTATGTGATCTGAGTAGGCAGGGATCAATGAAGGCAGGAAAATTGGAGAGAGACAGGAAGGTGAGTCTTTGAGCTGAAGTTTCCAGTTGACATTTGACTGGTCTCTGGAATGACTGAAGGTGGGATCTCCTCTCTCTCTCACAGTCTGAGTAAGGATACCAAGTGAATACATTTTAATACCCTAGGAAGGTTTGCTTAGTTTCAGCACCATTAGAACATATATAGCTGTTGCACTAGGTCAGACCAATGGCTTGGTGTCTTGTATCTGGTTGGCCAAAAGTGGATGAACAGCAGGGGGTATGAGAATGCAGTGAGCGTATCAGTATCCTCCTTGAGAATACATTAATTCTCCAGCATCCTTTGGTTCATTTGTAGCCAAAAATGGTATCTCTGTAAAAGAGAATTCTTTGGTCCTAAGGGTCAATCTGGGAATGTTCAATGTGGCTGGCTGATAACATCTGCCTGTCCCTTATCCCCACTCCCCATTCAGAAAGTGTCCCTGGCAAACACTGATTGCTTGTCCCGTACCTAGGCATGGCTCTTTCATACTTCATCAGTAGTATCTTGCATTTGGCCTTTTCTCAAAGGAAAAAAGGCTCACAGATGAATTCTAAAGAAAGTTAGCTTTCCCTGAACACTCACTAATGAAGGACAGAGCTTTCACAACTGAGACCAGTAGCTGATTGTGCCCTTTGCAGTGACCTCTGTTTTCGTAATCTAATGGCTTTGCGTTGATATATGAATGTGCTTATGTCTTTAGGCAATTACTGAAAGTGTTAGAGGGTAACAGTAAATGTAGTCGAGCACTAGGCAAGGTCATTATAAAGAAACCAGGAAGGTTTTAATGAAATTCACTGCAATATGGAAGCTACAAGAGGCTGGCTACTTCATGCTTTGTTACGCAAGACAAAATCCAATACAAACTAAAAATGCAGAAAGAGGTACGGTTGTTCACGCACAGATGCAGCTGTGTAATCCAGCCATTTATTGTAGGTTCCTCTAAGACGAGGGGATTTTCCATCTAGTATTTCAGTTCAGTTCTTAGTTAACACAGCAGAAAGGTGGAAAAGTAGAAGACTTTATTCTGTGTATGGCTTTGGGCGTACCTTGGGAGGTGTGGTGACAGGCCAGTCTGTATATGTGATGGCAGATCCAAACCTCACTCTTTCCTTTAATGTCCATTCTGAACATAGGGACATGGAGCTATTATTTATGAGCTGTAACTTCAAAACTACGTGATCGGATTAGGCACAGGCAAACCTCCTGTAGTGCAGCAGACCTTTTTAAAAAACTCCCATTAAGAGCAGATGCTTTTGCAAGTGTATTGAGCCTATGAAGATTATGTCTTTTCTGTTTCAAAAGAAGCTGTTCCTCAAAATGAAGTCCGTGTAACAAAGTTATTTATAAATGCATCTGCAATAACCCGGATAAGTTGTGTTTGTATCTTTAAGGTCCCTTCCGACCCTGTGAGTGGTGCAAAGTGAATGTGAGTCAACAGTTGAAGAAAAGGTGAACAAATACCAGGATGTTTAAGCAGAAGTCAATTTTGCAAAGTAATTGTGAAGTAATAGTTCCACTGTCAGTGCTCTGTGGGTACCACTTGGGTTCTTGTGTACTTGGGGTGGGTACCACATTTCAGATGTGTCCTAACAGAAGAGTGGCAACATGAATAGAGGTCTTTCAAGAATGGCCTAGAAGTAGGCTGATGGAGTTGAGGTTGTTCAAGCAATGAAGTGTAGGAGTGGAAAAGATGTAGCAAGGAAAGAATAAGCAAGCAATCTGATCTTCTTGTCACAGTTGCTAGGAAATGTAGTGGTGAGTTTAAATGACAATCGGAGTGCTCAGTTTAGAGACTAGGCCATGGCTGTGGTGAAGGAAAGACTTGCATAGGTTAAATTGGGCAAACGGCAGTGTCTCCACCTTCATGGCTTAGGGTGTTTGAGAGCCAGATAGGCAAGTATCTCTTAGCAGGAAGGGACTAGAAGAATGCCTGGGGCTCTATGAGTCTGTAATAAAGAAAGAAGTACACATTTTTGTCACAGTGTGGGTGAATTCACAAAGGATGTACATTCCTTTGCATCAACTGTTGGAAAATGGTGTCATCCCCACCTCCTTGAACTGGGAAAGCAGCATTGCTGGAAGTGGCTTAATCAGCCACTGCTGGGAGAATTATACTGACTTAAGTAATGGCCTTATTCTCCAAGTTGTGTTTTGTAGGGCATGAATACTCAGTGGTTTTGCACAGAAGCAAACTCAAGACCCTTCTTCAGCCTGTGCACAGGTTATCCACTTCTCCCTTTCCACATGATCTACCTGTCTGCTTAGTATACCAAGAGTTGCCTGCATCCTACTTCCAAAGGCCCAGTACAATGAATCTTAACCCTATTTAGTAACCTTGAGATCCAGCAGCAAAACCTGCAAAGGTCTGTGTGAAGTAATCACACAGAAGATGCCAACAGCTTCTCTGACTCCCTGAGGAGGCAGGACCAGCAGGATGGAAAACTGACACTGACATGTCTAGTACTGAAACTCATCCTGCCAGCTGTTGTCATGATGCTAGCAAGAGGGGTCAGCGGAGAGAAGTTCCAGAAAGGACAGGTAAAGGATGGAAGAAGAACCTTGGGAAGTAGGAGGTGAAACTGTATCCAACCTGGCAATCAAATAACATGCACAGTGCCCCCTTTCTCCTATAGGTCTGTCCAGAGGTCTGGCCTTCCTCCACACCACCCTGATGCCTAATTAAGGAAACTGCTTCTTGAGCATAATAAGACGACAATGCTGAAGGCATCTGCAGAATGATAACTTGTTAGGGGAGATGTTGATGCTTGACAAGGTGATCTATGATGCATCAGGGGTACTCTTGCCTATTGTCTGTAGCTTTTGCTGTGGTGGGAAACACCTGTCTTTCAGAGAAATGGATCTCAAATCAATAGCCTTATAACCTTGGGGTTATGATCTTGGATGTGAGGATGAATATGGAGAAATTATTGGCACGGGAGGTTTCCCTAATTGCACTGAGAGATCTTAGTAACCAATGTGGAAATGTCCATGTAAAAATCCTGGCTTCTTTGACTTCTCACCCCGCTATGAAGGTCTTGCCCTTAATTGGACTTCCATATTCATAAGCATACAGTTATTCCTAGGAATTCAGTATGCTGGTGATGACCTGCAATTCTGGTGCAGTGTTCGTTGTTTTGTTTTGGATTGTTTTTCAAAGTACAGGTGATTTGTACATATGCTATGTTACATGGGTTCTATTCACAAATTAAGAACAGCTAGCACGATGAACGGTAACCACACCATAAAGCCAAAAGGCTAAAAAGCAGCACTTTACAGACATTAGTGAGGCCTCAACATTCCCTTCACAGATGAAGCTTTGCTGGAAAGAAGCTAACTCCAAGGTTTCTCAAGATGGTTATTGATTTGGGGAAATAGGTTGGATTCCGTAGGAGCTCTGTCCTATGGGTTACCTAATACTTGGGGTCATATCCACTTCAACACGCCCAGCTTAGAACACCTAGTTGTCCCAAAGACTAGGTGCAAAACCATTGTCTATTAATCACAGTTTCAATCTATGTGACTTTCCCGAGGAGACTCAGACTAGAACCTGTATCTTAAGTGAAGCAGAAAGATTTAGAGGAATTAGAGGGCATTGACTAGCATTAGAAGGAGCAAGTTTAAAGGAAGGGAGGTATTTTTCTGCCACTTGAGTTTGCAGTGTATGAACACTTCGTGGCAAGGCAAAACTTCCCTGTCTTCACTTCCCTGAACCAAACGTCACATGAAGCCTGGGCTAAACTTTTCAGGGAACAAACTAGTCCCAAACACAAAGCCTGTATTTCCTGGATATATATTTCATATACATACGAAATCAGTATCCTTCAGAACGCATGGTGGTCCTTCAACTAAGAATGAATATCTTTGTTGAAGGCTTTCAATGCCACAGGCAGTAAAAGACTTGTGTGTAGCCAAGGGTGGTCTCCCAGAGGTAGTATCCTTGCATTGCAAAACCTTTCTGGTATCTCCCCGGCATGCTTTCACCTTGCTGGCTTTGCAGTCCTTGGTCTCTGTGAAGCAGAATAGCATTCACCATTCCATGTCTCTCTCACTTGGACATTGACGGTCATGGGGGAGAAGAGGGTAGCTCATCTAGCATAAGGCTGTTTCTTGCTCAGGACAGGTAATGGAAAGGTCACAGTTGTCTAGTGAAAATGCACGCTTGAGCTGCTGGACATGTGAAGACCCACTGTGTGTCCTTTAGCTGCAATGGATCTCCAGTGAAGGAGGGCAGTTCCTCTGAGCAAATAGTACAATAACTCACATGAAAAATCTTTGAGAGAGCTCTTGAAGGTGACTGATTAGTTTTTCTGTCTGACCACTGGATAGACCTCTGTGTTTTTGCTTCTGCCTGTATAAAATAGAAATAATAGTACCTCAGTCACTAGAAGCAGTGATTGAGTTGCAAGGCTTGATGTTAGAAGCTCATTCATGGAAAGAAGCTTTGAAGTTGTTAGGCATTTTCACATATAGTCCCAACAGAACATGAGCTTTTGTTCTTTAAGCTCAGAATCAGCCATCAATGGATCACTTTTTTTTTTTTTTTTGGCATTGCAGTGGCCAGAGCTATGTCTAACATTTCCACACCTGAAACACGTCCAAATCAACACAGGAAGGGGAATGGATGATCTCAGTATTTATTCTCCCAGATGGAGTCTGGCTTGTGTCTGTTTCATTCAATAAAACATTGTCATTTAGGTGGAGAAAAGAAAGGTTGAAAAAGACTCGAAGTGTAGATCAAAAAATGAGACCGTGGAGATCATTTCCTGTAAAGCAATCAGATAACATGCGTTTTGCCCAGATGGTTATGAATACTAACCATTGCTTTGGTCACATGTGATTTACCCCACCTTTCTTCCACGTTTCCCATATGATCAGAGGAACCACAGTGACTCATAAACCAGAGATACGGCACTGATTGATTTCCCCTCTCATCATACACCCTGCATGAATTTTTGAAATGTGCTGCAAGATATACTGCGAGAATTGAAGACTAGCTGAAGAATTGAAAGAACCCATACCCTTTGTAATGATGTTTATGGGTGATGAAAAGAAACAATTTTTTCATCCATTAATGCTGCTGTGTAATGAATGAGCATGTTGTCAAATGGATGTTGTTCTTACTATGGTTTTGAAAATTACTCTGTAATAAGAAGATTGCTTGCAATATACATTATGAAGCTCATATAAGAACTTCCAGTGTTTGCTTTCTGTAACAGAAATGCTATCTTCCTGACTTTTTTTACACTTTGATGCTCATTGTAAATGGAAGAAAAACAGAGCAGTTCCTTGTTCAGGTCTGGGACCCAATCTGAAAGAGCAGAAGTGTGGCGGATTTTTCTCATGCCTACTGTATACACAAACAGTAGGAACAGTGGTCTTTCCATTTGTTTAGTAGACCTGGTGCTAGGGGAAGGTCTTGAGGCTTATGGCTGTAGACAGTGTATGGATGGTGAGTGACAAGTCAGGACAGTTCCATCAGCCTCTCTTGAGCCTGAGGAGCCACTTCCAGCCAGCTCTCCATGTCTGTTGTTTGATTGAAGAGGTCTGTTTGGAGCTGTAATTTCTCATGACATGCCTGGATTTCCCGTAGGCTGCCAAAGAGTCATTAGGTGGTAATGGCATCACTTGCTGCTGATCTGGGTTGGATTTCAGCCTACAAGTGAGATGCACTATGCATCATTATGAGACCCTTGAGCCATCTAGTCCTTTAGAAGTATCCATTTCTGCTCTATAGCCGAGCTTATGTGCAGCGATACAATCTGTTCGCTAGGCAATGTGTATCTCCCTCACCCACAGGTGTACGTAGTTACCTATAGTTGTTTGGGCTCAGGAGGACTGGTTGGGTTGTAGCACTCCCTTATAAAGGTTAATTGTCCTTGGAAACCAAATATGATGCTAGGCTATAAAACCAAAATGCAGTGGAGCTGTTTCAGACTTTCCCGTTGACATGGATAAGCTGTGCACTGTAGTGTGAATTTCACCGAGTTGTTACAAACGTTAACAAGAAGGTTTTGAAAAGGTTAATGAACTTAGACTGATTTCCTGCTCCACAAGGAATAACAATGACATATCTTCAGTGGTCACACACAGGATCGTGAGTTTCACAGCCTGATTACAGGATCAATCAGCAGCCCAGGTAATCAAGTATAGGTCATGTATATGGCTATACCAGAAATAACCAGCAAAGTGAATAACATTACTATAATAATGGAAGATGACTGCATGCTTTAATCTTAGTCTGGCCTGGCTGGGGGCACAGGGCTTTTAAATTCCAGATTAAAGCATGGTGGAAGAGAATAACCTAAATACCCTCGTGGTATTGATTTCTGTTATGCAGCCTGATTTGTCCTGTGCGTCTCCAAGCAGCCTGTACTGGAACAGTTTTGAAGTGGGTTTTGAATCTGGAATTACAAATAGGTGAAGCACATTCCTCATGCACAGTTAGGCTTTCCTCTGCATTAAGAGATGAAGAGAGCAATGTACTCTGGGTTCCTGATGTGAACTCTGAGGGATAAGAAGGTCTGCCCCAAAGAAGAGGTACTTTGTCACCAGGCTGGGATGCACCTTTAGCACAGAACTGCCTTCCACCACACCCTCACCACTCGTGAAGAGCTGCAGCCTGTCTGCATCCCAAGGGTGCTGCTATTCATATGAGACAATAGAGTGAGAAGTAACATCTCCATCTGAACATTCAGGGACTGGATTTATTAAGACAGGTAAATACACAAAGGTATTTGTATTGGAAGTATTTCAGTTGGCTGGGGATGAAGCAAACAAGAGATGCAAGCTAACAGCAAAGCTCATCGTTGACGTTCACTGAATAGCACACGGTGACCTGGTTTTAGCATCTCCAGTCCCCAATACCTCTTAACAGTTGAGCTGACCCTCTCCGTGCAGAAGAATACACCTTAACAGCATTTACAGCAACAGGTTTCAACAGCAACAAGTTTCTTCCCATGTAACTCCCAGGAAATCTGGAGCAAGCAAGGGGGCTAAATCCTATAAGTAGTGACATAATTAATTTCTCAGTAAATCAGGCAGATGTGTGGAGGAAGAGCCATAGTTCTCTTTGTTTCTGTAGCCTGTAATTTTCACTTTCTATTGAACACCTCCTTAGAGCTGTAAAATTTCATTTGGTTTTAAATGTTACCTTTCCCTCAGCAGAGTATGGATGAAGTCTGTAATAAGAAAATCAAGATTTATTAGCCTTTTTCAGCTGTCCCCAAGACTTGAGAGGAAAGATTATTGGAGTTACCACATCAAATAGTCAATGTGCTTGCAAGTGTGGTTGGGTAGGAGGCCTGGTGGCAGACATTTGCCTCTAGCGCTGCAGTAAAATCCAAAGATACTAGTTTCCTTCACAGTATTTTGATTCCAACTGTGTGAAATAAAAATGTATAGAATTAAAGTGAATTAAAAAAAAAATCTATTGATGACAGAGCTTTGCATGTAGCAAAAAACTGAACACTAGTATTTAGCCTGGGACAGCGGAGGTTCCCATCCCAGCAAAGGGGCTGCAGAGCGGGGCTGTAGGTCAGAGGCTCAGCTGTGCTGGCTGCTCTTAACTGATGCTAAAGGAAAGAGGACTCTTGCACATGAGATAACATGGAGAATTTTTTTGAGAGCTTTCCTAGTTGTGGAAGTCAAGGCAGAAGTTATGACAGATGTGTGTGATGGGACCATGATCCTTTTGTGTTGCCCACGCTGTAAATAGGTCTATATTGGGCCAAAATCAAGGCATTATAAGCTAGTACCACTTCCTTCTACCTGGGTGGATCCGCAGCTGCTTTCCACTGGTCAGCATTTGACCAGACAATGAGACCTAGCACTCAGCACCACCATTTTCTTGGGTGCCTGCTCCGGATTGCACTTAACCCTAGCCTTCCAAACATCACTGAGCAGTGGAGAAACAGTTAATCATTACAGGGCAGGATGAGCCATAAGCTGGATTTCAAACAGCTGCAAGTGTGAGTCAGAGCACACATGGTCTGAAGTTGCTGCAGTGCATGGTTTGCTGAAGGGTGTTTGTTCACTTTAGCTAACAGCAGCCTAAAGAACTTTTAGACTTAGTGGAACAGAGAACCAAGGCTTTTGATTTTGGCGTGGAATGTCTCAGTGAACTGCTCAGAGCTACTGGACAGTAATACCTGCACCAGTGGAAAAAATCCTTTGCATAAGGACTTGGTAACTGTGGATGCTTTGGACTGTGCAAACTGGTGGCAGGGACATAACAGACTAGGCAAATGTAGATTCCTTATCATACTTTAAAATTAGATCATAGTAAAGGTAGCAGACTGCTCTGCCTGATTTCTGTGCTTCTCCGGAGATACCATGAAGACATAAGCTCAGCTTAACTAGCCAGTTCAATGGCTTTACAGTGTAAGAACAGCAAACAGCAACAGGAATATCACTGAGTTTAAAACTCTGTCAGGAGAAGCTAGAGCCCTTACTTCTAAATCCAACCACCCCTTACAAACATGGTGCTGTAGCATCACCTTTGATGAGTTTATACAGATGTGTG
Source organism: Megaceryle maxima (assembly GCA_024605025.1). Classification (NCBI taxonomy): domain Eukaryota; kingdom Metazoa; phylum Chordata; class Aves; order Coraciiformes; family Cerylidae; genus Megaceryle; species Megaceryle maxima. The sequence continues at coordinate 4,658 of JANHGN010013735.1, read as the reverse complement.
ACCATACATCTGTATTCACAGACACTTTGTAATGCACTTATGTATGTAATGCTACTGGGGGGCCTCTTCCAGGGTAAAATGGTCCCTTGCTAGAATACAGCAGAACTCTGTTCTGGAACAGCCACAGTATTCTTCACTTCCCTGATGTTTCAGGATGTTGCTCACAATAAAGTACAGGTCACAGAGATTTTCCGTAAGGCCCCATGTCACTGCAGGATGACAGGTACAGATTCATGCCAGGTAGTTGTAATTAATGAAGCTGAAGGCTCTGGGGACAGTGCAGCACATTTTTAAATGGTTTTATTGGTGTCGTTGGTGGGCGCAGAGTTGACATTCCTGCTGGGTGCATCCCCTCTAAGTCAGGAACTGCACGTCTCACTCAGCACTCAGTTACTACAGCGAGCACTGAAAAAAGCCTGGCTGCTCTAGCAGCTCTCTTCTTTCTTGGGGAGGTTCTGCCTCATCCATGGCCTTGAGACTCCTGCTCTTTCCTCCACTGCATTTTTCCCATCCTCTTGCACCCCAACACTTTAAAATGGACCAGAGAAAGTATTTAAGAGAGACTGTAATATACAGTGCCATTGCTGCATCTTGAGATTGCTTCCTGGCTTCTTCCCTGCAGTTGTTCCCTGCTCCAAGCATTTCAGATGAAGGGTGCATCCTAGAACACTGAGTGTGGAAAAGACTTCCAGAGTTATCTCCTATTTTAGCATATTACAGGGGATTTGTGGCTGTATTTAAAGACTTTTTATGTAACACAGGGACAATTGCTCATTCTTTTCATTTGTCAGCATTTAGTTGCTAATACTTCTCTGTTGAACATTATTTTGGGGTTTATGAACTACATTATTAGTTGATATACAGGTGCCTCCATAGGTGCTCCAAATCTAAGTCAAAAGTTGTATCTATACAACGGTAAAGGCACAGCTGGTGCAAAAGCTGGTTTCTACAGCTGCATCCATCTCCCAGTTCTCCTAGCACAGGCAGGCCTATCATGAGCTCTTTGATCTTCACATATCTCCCATTTCTTCACAAAGCAGGAGCCACCTTCTCCACCCCATCTGTCCCTGCAGTGACAGGCCTGGCTCCTGTGTCTGCCCAGCACCCCCAGATCTTCATCCCCATTCCCAGGACAGAGCAGTCAGTCCTGGCAATCCTGGTCCTTAGCCCTCTGTGGACAAAATACTGCTTGCTTGTGCTAGAGCCACATCTGGATGACTCAGTTTTGCTGTCCTCATTCTGTGGACAATGACAAAACCTCATTTTTCCCCTATTCCTGGAAAACAGCAATGCTAAATCAATAAGGAAAAGCCACAACATTGAGGTGGAAAGCACAAAAGGAAAGTGAAACTTATTCAACGCAACCAAGAAAGCCTCCTTAATTGGATATTTCATCATCTTGAAAACACTGCTTTCATCCTGACAGCAACAAGCAGAGGAGGTGATTGCAGAAATCTCAGACCCTGCTGTGTGAAGCTAACAGGAGCTCCTCAAGTGTTTGGTTTATTGGAAGGAAAAATGAAATTAATGTTTCCTTAATAAAGAAAAATAAGCAACATTTTTAGCGTAATGAGATAATCATTGTTTACTCCTCTGGTATATTCGTTACACCTGATGAAGTCCTGTCATCATAACCTAGGTGCTGGAAGTTGATCTATTAGATTTACACTGTAATTCAGCATTCATTAGCAGCATCATTACTTTAAAGTGTTTATAGAAATGGAGTGTCAGATTTACATTCCATTTTTTATCGGTTTTGGCCTCCTTTTTTTCCTTTTTTTTATCAACACTGTCAATTTAAAAGCCGCATAACAAATGTCTTTCCTTGTATAGCCAACTGCACAATTTTTGAAATCTAATTTTGTGTGCACAATCACTGTCTGCTGTTTTCTTTGCTTCCCTCTGCAAAGGGAAAGCGAGACAGCCAGCTTCATTTTGCTTTATAACCGATTTCACATTCAGGTTCATGATGGTGAAAAATGTGGAGTAAGCAGAGAGGGAGGATGGTAAAAAAATGTTTAAAAGCAACTGTTTGGGTTTAAATGAAAAGAAAAGAAAAAAAAAAAGCCACTGAGTGGTTCTGCTGCAGTACATTTACACAATTAGTTATTGAATATTAGAAAATTCCATGTGTTCTGAGTATTCCTAAATTACCTTCCCTGGCATGAATACGGTGTTTTCACCACTCCTGGCTTATAGTTGATTTCTTTTTAAAAGCATACTTTAAAAATTCTTTTAGGTGCTGATTCATTGACAGATTTGTACACAGCACAGAGTTTAGATTATTTTGTTCCAGCTGTGACAGAGTAGGTAGGCAACAGTAGAACCAGCTTTAAAGCTGTTCAAAATGGGTTGTTTCAGGATGGTGAAACACACTGGCTTGGTGGCCTTAGTGGTTTTGATCCAGTTCTTTGGAGTAGAAGTCGGTCTAAAATTGTATTACTGTAGTGTCACACTGGGGCTCAGGATGACATGGGCAGGACAGTAGCTGCAGTTTACATGTATCCCCTTTAAACCTGCTAGTTCAGGACGTGGGTCTGGCTCAAGTTTAACAAGCAGCTGAACACTAGCTGAGGGTGCTAAGTGCAGTCCTGTTGTGCTTCCTACCTCTTCTGCCCTTACCCATGTGTCTCCACTCTTCTCCTTGGTATCTGCTTCTCAAGGTGAAATGGTAGTTTCATCTCCATGGCCTGATTGGTCTTTTGCGTCTTAGCTGAAGAGCATGCTGCTAATTGCAACAGTGGCCTTTGGGTAACATTATGATCTATAAATTCTAATAGATCGTGTCCCACACATCTGCTGAGACAACTACGTCTCTGTGATTAATGAATCTTCTTTAACTGCCCACTTCCCAGCCTTATTACAGTCGGTAAATCTGGATGGAATTTTTTATCCAACTTCTGTCTTTTTTTGGCCACTGTTATCTTAGTGTATATAAGAAAAGCTGCTTTTCCCCCCACTGGCTATGTGGTTCTTCAAATCAAGATAAATTTCTCTAGGTATCACCATCCTTCTCATGGATCAGTGCCTCAATTCTGGCTCAGATCATCATGTAACTAGGTATCATTGTCCTTGAACTATTGTGCTCCTTCCTTTCTCTTTGCAGTAAGTATACAACAGGTCACTGTACACTGCCCCCCTGAGATAGAGGATAGTAACCTAAGTAAAGGGGGTGAGTGGAGGCAAGTTCATGGATGTGGCAGAAGGCGAGCACCCCCCTTGCCTGCTTCGCCTCCTCTGGTGCCACTGAGTAATAGATAGGAGGCCCTCCTGGAAGACAGTCAGTCTTCTTCTTGTAACCAGCTTGAAGGTAGGGGCATGGGACAGGGGGAGGCTTGGAGGCAGGTCCCACCTCGTAGAGGCAGGAGAGTCCTCCCCCCACCTTCCCCTCCTCCCCCTTTGCCCTCACTTAAGGGGTATGGACCTCTCGAATTTGACAATCCTTCTGATGAGGATCCAACTGGTGATTTACCCATAGCTTGCCCCTCAGCCTCACGACTTAGGACTTCCTCAACGAGGAAGAAAAGGAGGGTTATTATAGTAGGTGACTCTCTTCTGAGGGGAACAGACGGGCCTATGGCCTATCTGTAGACCAGACCCATCTCACGGGGAAGTCTTCTGCCTCCCTGGGGCCTGAGTTAAAGATGTTAAAAGGAGGCTGCCTGATCTGTTGCACCCCTCTGATTGTTATCCTTTGATAGTTTTCCAGGTTGGTAATGATGAGGCTTCTGAGAGAAGTCCAAAGGCAATCAAGAAGGACTTCAAGGTGCTGGGGCGACTGGTTGAAGGTTCGGGTGCACAGATGGTATTCTCCTCAATCCCTCAAGTAGTAGGGAGGAATACAGAAAGAGGGAGGAAAACACATATAATTAACACGTGGCTGCGAGGCTGGTGCCATTGTCAGAATTTTGGGTTTTCTGATCACGGAGAAGTTTACATGGCACCTGGTCTACTGGCAGCAGATGGAGCGCACCTATCTCGAAGGGGGAAAAGGGTCCTTGACCAGGAGTTGGCAGGGCTCGTTGAAAGGGCTTTAAACTAGGTTTGAAGGGGGAAGGGGATAAAACCAGACTTGCTAGAGATGAGCCTGGGGACAGCCTTCAGTCTGCTGTCCCACTTGAGGTCGATAGTGGTGGTACGTGCATCTGCGGACACACAGGGCTCTCTGGTAGATTGGTGGCCACAGAGGTGGCCAAAAACGGTTGGATGAAAAGATTGAAAACTAAAAAGCTTACTCCCTCTCTGAAACGCTTATGTGCCAATGCACGGAGCATGGGGAATAAGCAGGAGTTAGAGATATACGTTAGGATGCATAACTATGACATAATTGCAATTATGGAGACATGGTGAGACAGCTCCCATGATTGGAATGTTGTTATGGATGGTTATGTTCTATTCAGAAGAGCTAGACCAGCAAGGCAAGGCGGTGGTGTTGCTCTCTATGTGCAAGAGCAACGGAAATGTATTAGGTTCTATCCAGCAGGGGAGGTAGAACAGGTTGAAAGCTTGTGGGTAGAAATTAAGGGACATGGAAAAGGGAGTGAAACTGTTCTGGGTGTCTACTACAGACCACCAAACCAAGAAGGTGCTGACGAGGCCTTCTACAGTCAACTGGAAGTGGCCTCTAGAACACTCTCCCTGGTAGTCATGGGTGACTT
>JANHGN010013734.1:0-13873 GCA_024605025.1 Megaceryle maxima | reverse complement strand
GATCCCCCCCTCCCCTGCTGCCCACGCTGCTGGGGGTGCAGCCCAGGGTGCCAGTGGCTGCTGTGCTGCCAGCGCACAGGGCCGGCTCAGCTCCAGGTTCTCCCTCCAGCACTCCCAAGTCCTTCTCCCCAGGGCTGCTCTCAATCCCTTCACCCCCAGCCTGTGCTGATACCAGGGGTTGGCCCAACCCCAGCACAGGCCAGGATTTCGCCTTGTTGAACCTCAGGAGGTTCACGTGGGGACAGTTCTTGAGGCCCCTCAGTGTGTGAACTGCACCACTCATCTTGGTGTAACCTGCAAACTTGCTGAGGCACTTGATCCCACTGCCCATGTTATTGATGAAGACATTAAACAGCATTGGTCCTGGTGTGGACCCCTGAGGGACACCACTTCTCACTGATCTCCATCTAGACCTCAAGTCGTTGACCACTACCCTCTGGATGCAACCATCCAACCAGTTCCTTATCCACTAAACAGTCCACCATCAAATCCATATCTCTCCCATTAAAAGAGAAACATTTTGGAGTGATCCATGGAGGACTGTGGCATCTTATTCCAAGAACCTGCAAAGTCAGGCCTTGCTTGGAACCCCAGTGTGAGCTGTCCCCATTGAGAAGACAGTGAAGTCTCCCTTAAATTTACCTTCAAGTAGTCAAACAGCCCCCAGCCCTGGGTGGAACTCCTGCGTACGGCAGCGCACACAATACTGGTGTCGGCTGGGGTGGATTCCACTATCAACTCCAAAGCTAATATCTGTGCTTCAGGATGAAATGTTCCTGGGCATGGACCTTTTCATAACAACCATCTATGGGAGCTCCTTTTTCAAAGGAAAAAAATAGCATTAGGGGAAGTAGCATCATAAATCATGTGAAGGAAAACGCTCAGGATGAGCACTGCTCACTGTAGTCACAGAATCCCGGCATTGTAGGGGTTGGAAGGGACCTCCTAAGATTGTCGGGTCCAGCTGCCCTGCCAGAGCAGGACAGAACTAGAGCAGATCACTCAGAAATGCATCCAGAAAGGTCTGGAAAGTCTCCAGAGAAGGAGACTCCACAAACTCTCTAGGGAGCCTGCTCCAGTGCTCTGTAACCCTCACAGTAAAGTTCCTCCCCACGCTGAGGTGGAACTTCCTGTGCTGGAGCTTGAATCCATTGCCCCTTGTCCTGTCACAAGGCACAAGTGAAAAGAGGTTGTCCCTGCCTTCTTGATGCCCAGCCCTCATGTATTTAGAGACATTAACCAGATCCCTTCTCAGGCCTCTCCTCTCCAGACTAAACAGTCCCAGGTCTCTCAGCCCTTCCTCATAAGAGAGATGTTCCAGTCCCTTCATCATCCTCTCAGCCTCCATTGGACTCTCTCAAGTAGATACCTGTGCCCCTTGAGCTGGGAAGTCCAGAACTGGATGCAACACTCCAAGTGAGGTCTCACTAGGGCAGAGTAGAGTGGGAGGACAACCCCCCTCGACCCACTGGACACACCCTTCTCAATGCACCCCAGGAGCCCATTGTCCCTCCTGGCCACAAGGGCCCCTTGCTGTCCCATGGAGAGCTTGTTGTAATGTTTGAGGAAATGCCTACCTCTCCAAGCCATCAGGACTTAGAGTTCACAGAATCCAGATTTTTCAACAGCTGGTGGCAAAAAATTGAAACAAACCAAAAAACAACAACCCTCACCCCCCCAAAAAAAAGAAAAAAACAAAGAACTAGAACTAATTCAACATTTTTCTTGTCACTAGTTTTCATCACCAGAAATATTGGCGGGTTTTTAAACAAGTAGAATGGTCTTAAGCTTAAAAGAAAAAAAAGAGCTTAACAAATCAATCCAAGTCAATCTCAACACTTCTTGTGAGTCACTTTCACCCCACCGTCTTCTTATTAATTATCTGTAATACCATAATTAGGTATTTGAAGGGATGATCCATCACTGAGAGTGAAATAATCTAGCAAGCAGATAGATCATCATAACAAGATGACCTCTTTATTGTGAGTTGGGTTTTTTCCCCCCTTAGGTTTTTCCTTTAGAATTATAAGGTTCTCCAAAATCAAGGACTTGTGACCATCTGGAACTCTGATAGATCCTCCCGATTGCTTGGCCCTTCCTAAAAGGTGCAGATCACTAGGTGCGGTCTCAACTGTTCCTCCACAAGGATTAATCAGTCATTGGAGTAGCCCCGGTTCCACATGCAATTTTTTACCATCTCACTTTCAAAGGAGGTAACTCAAACAAATCGAGGTTGACCTTCAGTTGCATAGCCTTGAGTGGCTTGTATCTTTTGTGCAGCAGGAGAACTATTTCCTGCAGAGAACCCAGCTAAGTGATGATTTCCTTTGTGTCTCCAATCTGTCACACGTGTTCTAGCTTGCATTTATTCCTCTCTGGCTATTTGGTGGGGCTATCTCAGCAAGCACGGATAGATTTTTCCACGTAAACTAAATTGTGGCACCCAAACTTCTCCTTCAGCTTCTGTTTTCAGTTTTCCCACACTGACACGTATAGTCAACTACTGATGTCATAGAGTCATGCAATCATAAAATATCTCACATTGGAAGGGAGCCATAGGGATCAAGTCCTACTCCCTGCTCGTCGCAGGACTACCTAAAGCTAAACCAGATGACTAAAAGCAACATCCAAATGCTCCTTGAACTCTGACGGGCTTGGTACCTTGACCACTTTCCCAGGGAGCCTGTTCCAGTGACTGACCACCCTCTTGGTGAAGAACCTAATGTGAATCTGAAGTTCCTCATATGCAGCTTCATTCCATTTTCTCATGCCTTACTCCTCACAAGACTTGTTCTCTCTTTCCCTCAATGGGAGCCTGTATGTATGGTGTATTCAGCTTATGTGCATCAGCAGAATTGTACCTACACCAGAAGGATGTACCAATAAACAAACACTACTAAATGAAAAAAAAAAAAAGTTGTGGAAAGCTGCAAAACTTTTATGGATGCCCTGGCCTACACTTCAACTCATTTATTCACAGAAATAAAAGGTGAACATGAGAAAAACCCACCACAAACTAATCAAAACGTAGCTCAAAAAACACAGAAAGAGATGGGATTTTGATTTCCTCATAACTGTTTGGTGAAAAATAATCAATATGCTAGTAGGTAGTATAGTTTGAGGGGCAATGTTTTCATTACAAATTAAATTGGTATTGGCCAGCAGAAAAACGCTTGGGGCAAAGCTCACAAGGGTCCGTGCAGCAGCATGGTTGAAATAGAAAAAGAGCTTCTGGCCTCTTAAAAAGCAAAGAAACAAAAACAAAAGAAAAAAACCCCCAAACTTCTTTTTTAATAAACAACTTAGGGTTGGAAGAGACCTTTAAGATCATCAAGTCAAACCCTTAACCCAGCCCTGCCAGGGCACCACTGACCCATGGCCCTCAGCACCACAGCTCCACGGCTTGGAAACCCCTCCAGGGATCACAGGGACTCCACCCCTGCCCTGGGCAGCCTGGGACAGCCCTGGGCAGCCTGGGACAACCCTTCACAACCCTTGTGGGGAAGAAATTGTTCCTCAGGTCCAATCTAAACCTTCCCTGGTGCAACCTGAGGCCATTTCCTCTTGTCCTAGATGCATGGTAAAAAGGGTTATTTTAATAGCATTTCAAGCTATGTTCTTAGGAGAAATGATGGTTAATATTTCCATCCCTCCTGTACATCCCAGACCCTCTAAGGACACCTAGTGCATGTGTTTATGTTCAGAATGTGATGAACTCTTGGGAGATGTTGCTTTGTGCCTGTACAGTAACTTTCTGCTATACAACCTTTTGCATACGTCCCCTATATGTCAACTGTAACACCCTAGGCCTAAACTCTTTCCATTTTTATGCAGTTTCTTTTGCTTTCTGCTAGGTCTTGTACTCTTCAAGGTTTGATCCAGGTTGAATTTATTTCAAGAGAGGAAAATACATGAAGTGTTCTTTTGGAGAGAGGGGGGAGAGCAGCGTTGATGGACTAGATCAGCCTCAATCACTGTCTAATGTGACAGGATATTGATGGAATATTGACAGACGGGTCATTGTTCCAGTGGAAGGAACTCTTGCTACTCAATTGAGTACAGGAGCATAGTTAATTTAAATGCCTCTTTAATCAATCTTTCTCACAGTCTGTTCTGTGCTACTTACACCATAACATCTGAACTATGTTACTAGTCTCATAAATTTCTCTTTTCAGTACATATCTAACGGGACCAATATACCCACATTTCCCTGCTCACTGCAGGGGGATTGGAAGAGATGACCTTTAAAGGTCCCTTCCAACCCAAACCAGTCCATGATTCTATGATATCACAGATTGGAAAATTTATGTCTGTGTACTGGTTTACACCAATATGAAAAATGTTAGATGGTTATTTTATTATGTTGCCAGAGTGGCATTTAAGAGCAGGATTTAAAGCTTGTGGTATAGTACATTGGAGAGGTTGCAATACCTCAGAAGAATAATCCAAGAAAGAGGAGTCTTGAGCTGCTCTGCCAGAAATGCTAAATCCATCCCAGAGTTCAAAGTTTTCTACAGCTTCTTCAAGGTGAGGATTCTCCCTCCCAGATGAATTTCCTAAGACAATCTCTTCTCAAATACAAATGGGCTCACTGGCTGCTGTTGACTTCAATGCTCCTTTTGCTACTCTATATATTTGTGAAAAGACATCAACACTCTTCATCCCTAAACAACTTTTTTCTTTGGTAGAACTATTGCCTTTCCCCCCCTATTTTCAGAAACTTCATCAACTTTGAATATTTTTTTTTCTCCTTTTTTTTTTTTTTTTTTTTTTTTTTTTTTTTTTTTTAAAGGTGATTAACTGTGATTCCCCTGTGAATTTTAGGCATACTTTCTAAATTGGTTTCATTCTGAGCAATAAACCCCCTTTTTAATATGTTTGTTCCTTTCCAGTTTTGAATGTTTCATTTACTTTTTGAGTGAACTGAAAGAACCTTTTTCCTAGGCCATCAGAACATATTCTGGGATTTGAAAGGATAGCAGTTTTGAGTTATATCACACCCTGGTTTAGCTCCTTAACACCTTTTTTTTTTCCCCCCAAAAATTCAATATTTGCATTATGACATCCATATTGTTCTCATTTTTGACAAATTCCATACATGTGTGGGATATTTATCATCCAGTATCAATACGTCGGATTGAGGATGATTAAATCAAAGAAGAAAACAAACAAAAATTAGGAAAAAAATCCTACTGTAAACAGCTCTGCAGATTCTTTATTGTAGTATTGATTTTAAGCAGGTGTCCTCATTGATTTCAGTCAGGAGTTTGGTTACTGATCAATAGCATGAGATGGCCTCCTGATTGTGCCTTATAATCTGTGCAAAGACGATAAAAGGAGTTGATGTGAGAGGGGCACTTTTTACTAGTACCATTAGTGTGAGAGTTAATGGGCTGTATTCTGATGGCTGTCACTTCTGACTAACTTGTCTTTTGACATGTTGTGCACACAAAGAACAAACTGTATGCATGTCATCCATACCTTTCTTCGTGCAGGGGTGAACAGTGATCGTCCTGGGATTGATTTCTCTGTCTGCACAGACCCTTGGGAGAACTGGAAGGAAATAAGAAGCAGGAGAATCAGATACAAGAGCAATGACTCTCTCATCATTGACTTCAGTGGAACAGCTTCATAGCCACACAGTGGCTTCAGATTTGGCCTTAGTCATGCTTTGCATTCAGCTTTCCAGTTCTGGGTTTGTTTTAAAAGTAACAGGAGATGCATTGTAAAAGAAGATGTGAGTTTTGAAAGCTTCAGTGCACGTATAAGAACTACAAAACTCACTCCATGCATTGTTGGCTTACTCCAGATGACCTATGAGATGCAGTGAGGGAGGACAGAGAAGTCCAGCCATGGGCATTAAGTGGCTTGTGTGGCTGCTGCAAGCTTCTGATTACCCAAGGTCAAAGGAATTCCTGTTTTTCCCTTGGTCTACCCATATCATGGTCATTCTTGATACCAAAAATGGAAACAGAGACAGTGTTCATTGGCTTCTGTGGAATCAAACTGGTGTCTACTTGGGTTTTTTGTATATCAAAGTTTCTCATAAAGTTTAGAAGAACACTAAGAAGAAAAAAAATATGTACAGAGTGGTTTTACTGATGCAAGTGTATTTACCTTAGTCCTGTTTCTAGCAATGCTTCAAACAGTCTTAGACATATTTGCTATTGAAGTGAGAAACTCAGTAGAGAGCAAAAAATAAATCCTACAGGTAAATGGATCTACCAACAAATTCTTAGAGTAAAATAAAAGCAAATGATCCAATAATCTCTGACTACTGTAATATGATAGAACATGAAACATACCTTCAAGGTAGGCAATCTTTTGGAGCTCAGGTAGTAATAAGTTTAACTTAGTTAATATTAATTTATATTATAAGCTTAATGAAGTTTCCTCTATTTTTAATTGTGATTTTTTTTTTCTCTAGCAATTCCAGAGAGCTATTTGTTGGATAGCTTTCAAATGTTTGATCCATTTAAAGAGAAATGAACTCTGAAGTTTGGTAATCAATATTGCTAATAATTAACTCAGAGGCCTTGAATTTCAGATTGAAGGATTATGAATAGATGAAGGCATTAAAGTACTTTACTCATTATGAAGAGCAGCAGATTTTTTTTTTTACAAAATGTGGTGTATTTATATGGCTTGCCTCCATTGTAACTGATGGTTTTTAAAAACCCAAGAGTTTCTTTTCTTCACAGAATCATCTAGGTTGGAAAAGACCCATGGGATCATCGTGTCCAACCATTCACCCTACCCTACTTCCTCATATTTGCCTGTGAACATTTGAGGGAGATGCTTTAGTGGTGGACCTGGTAGTGCTGGGTTAATAGCTGGCCTCAATCTTAAACATCTCTTTCCAACCAAATTGAGTCTATGAAATACTAAAGGATAAATTCCCTCCAGATGAAGATCTCGATCTCAGAGCAAAACAGAATCACTTCTGTGCAAACACAGGTACACACACATGCTTGAGCACACAAACACATATGAAAACAAATACTTGCTTTTTCTTCCTGAAATATTTAGTTCAACAACTTGGAACCGTTAAGAATTTGAACTGCTTCTGCATTTCAAGACCACTAGGTGCTGCCTGTTCACTGCAGCAAACCCTGCAGTGTCTTAGAGTGAGTGAGAGGAACTGTGTCAATTATTCAGAGCATCAAACTGAATTTCAGGCCTTTTGCTTTACAATGTAATCTGAACGACTGAGAATAAAGGTAAAATTATGGTAGAGGGCTTATGTTGTGTAATTAGGAGAAGCATTTCCTCGGCCATTTGGTTTTGAGCCCTCAATTACTGACAAGAGTGAATAAAAGGTATCAAGAAAATCCTGCAAAAAGCCCTTCCACTGTTTTAAGAAAGGAAACCACAAAAAGCTCTCTCGTAGTCCGGTCTGACTGACATAGGAGGGATTTACTGTCAGGAGATTACTGGAAATTGAAAAATGTAATTAAGGTTCACTTAAAAGTTTCTAATCTCTCTTTAGCTCTGATGCTCATTATCATCTTAAATGTGACATCTATTGTTTTTTAAATAACACATGAGGAGCTGGGTTCTTACAGTTAACACTCAATCCTTCCTAATATATTTCATTACCTGCTAATTCTGCACATGCAACTGCAGATTAAGGACAGGCAGGAATAGAAGAAAGCTTTTCTGCACAGTTATAATGGAAAGAAATAATATAAATCTCTAGCATTAAAGAAGCCCATCTGTATTAGTTGTAAATATGCTTCAGGGTGAGATACCAACAGCAATCCCAGCACAAGAATCACCTCTCCACAGATGAAGGGAAGCTCACAGCTGCATGAAATGGCTTGGAAATCTTTTTGATATTGCTGCATTTAACAAACCTCTTTTTCTATCTTCCAGAAGATGGGCTGGCTTGAAAATAAATATGGGAAAAGCAATAGAAGTAGAGTGCATGGATGGTGTGTCTATATTAGCATATTATAAATGAAACGTTGAATAATTATTGCTGCTACGTGTGTTTGGTATCACTGTTCTCTTTTCTAATGAGAAGATGACACTTCATTCCTCCTTTGACTCAAATAGACCATTTCATTTCAATAGGAAGAATAAGAGATATGTGAAATTAATGCTGAAAGGCAGACGGAGCGTTATCAAAAGATTTTGCAAAGATTTAAATAAAAAAATTGCAAGTGAACAAGTGTTCTCTCCATGTCAGTAGAATGACCCTAAGAATGCAGCTGTTACCACATTGTTTTCAAGGTCTGGAAGAAAATAATAGTGCTCAAATGATCAATAAAATATAGGAAATTAGAAGCCTAGATTAAGAGATCAATCACTTCTGTAAAATATGTCTATTAATCACAGAATCCCCGCATGGCAGGGGTTAGAAGGGACCTCTGGAGATGCTCTGGTGCCACCCCCCTGCTCCATCCAGCAGGGTCACCCAGAGCAGGGGGCCCAGCAGCGCAGGGTCCAGGTGGGGTTGGAATCTCTCCAGAGAAGGAGACTCCACAACCTCTCTGGGGAGCCTGGCACAGGCTCCCACACCCTCACACCAAATAAATTAATATATGTATTACATATATAACAATATCTCATGTAAAAAATTGTCACAAGGGACTATGCAGCCAGGTGACAATGCCTGAGGGAGCAGGCCAATGATAACAGTACCGGTAAGATCCTGAAGCAAAGTTCAGAAACCATGAACTCCTGCATGTTCAGCAAGCATAAATTAAATCAAAGCACACTCACCATTGTATATCAGTAGGAAATCCCAAATCCATTTAAGCTAACAGGAGGTTATTTTTTGTCACCTCCAAATTCAGTATAGCGAGGCCTCATCCATCAGTGCTTTGGCTGTTGCTTTACTTTGAACGTTGGCTCACAAGTGCTGGCTGCTACCAGTTGTGCTGAACAGGCACAACATTTCCATCCGTGTTTCCCAAACCTTTTTTCACAGCCACTGCCAGGTTTGGGGCCATACAGCCACAGATCTCTGGTGCAGATGTTCTCTCCTTTTGCAGAGCAAGAGACCTGGCATCAGCTCTTCAAACTGGCAGCATTATGCTACATCTCTACAAATACAGTCAAAAGAAAAATGGTAGGTACTGGAGGTGGGAAGAGTGAAGCTCCACGTCACTACTTTGTCACACACATTTTGTTTCCCAGCAGTAAAAATGAACATGATTTGAGGAAGACTAATTTTGTATCATTCCTTTCTCCAGGAGATCTGCCAGAAAACCAGCTTTAAATCACGTTTGGGGTACTGAAGAGGTACTGGTGGCCCAGCCTACCCCAGTGAACAGTGATCAGCTGTATGGTGTCAAAACTTTACATTCCAAATCCCTGTAAACCCCTCAGCTATTTAACAGTGTTATTTTCATGTGGTGAGCTTGACCAAAGGACCTCCTTAGGGGACATCACTGCTCGGAGAGGAGTGTGTGAATGCCAAGGCTTGTGTCTGATCACACAGCTGCCCAAGGTACAAGGTGTAGACCTTTATTTGTAGTGGACCTGGCTTCTTCACAGAATCATAGAATGGTAGGGGTTGGAAGGGACCTCTGGAGATCATCAAGTCCAACCCCCCTGCCACACAGGAAATGACAGTGATGACAAGATCACTGTAAGAAACATCTCATTTTCTGGATAGAACAGAATATTTACTCCACCTAAAGAAGGTAGAAAGGAGAATATCTGGTAGCATCTTCTAAAATTAAATGTATTTATATCAATAATTCACATGCTGTTAAAGTTCTTCTTGAAATGATAGTAAGTAACACTAATTTTCACATTACCTTGGAAACCTGAAGACATTCCAATGAGGATTTCAAGCATCATTCTACAGGGATCTTCTTATTTGCTTAAATCCAATCCAGAGTAACAAAACAGTGAATTTTGTTAAAAATATAAACTGTCAATCAACATCCTTTCATGGAAGGTAGATCTTTCTTTCTAAACTTGGGATGTTTATTTTATAGTGAGCTGTGGATCTGACAGAACGAGGTGCTTGTATTGACACAGCAACGTTGGATTTCTCTGGTGGGCTTGATATAATACTGCACGTTCTGAATAAAAGATGTGATTCCCGTGGGACAACCAGTGTGCACAGCATATGTATTTAAAACTGGATTACTGAGAAGCCTTGAAATGCAGCTGATACAGAGCTGACAGAGCTGGGCGTCTCCAGCATGTTCCAAAGGGGTCATTAAAGTACTTCTGTGCTCTTTTAAAAAAATCAATCGTGCAGATGATGATACAAAATCTTCGCCTGGAAGGTTTAAAGATGACATAAAGATCGACCAGGAAGTAGGTAATGAATACATGTTGCTTTACAGAGAGGACTTAGTTACTTAATTAAATGCAATTATCCAGTCCAAAGAACTGTGATTCAGAAGAGCTACGTCTGTAACTAGGAGTCATTACAGGGCACAGCACAAGCGAGCCAGGGCCAAGCACTCCTCAGCAGGGCTACTTCACGTGCTTTTGGCTACGCTGTCCTTTGCATTCCAATTTACTCTGCAGAGGCCACCTCAGGCATGTCTGTATCGCATTGGTTTGCTCACTCTGTCTTGGTAGGCAAGTGACTCAAAGGGGAGTTGGGTGGTCATCTCAAACCCAAATGTTATGGCTGGGTTTGGGAAGAAGGAGCAAAGGGAAACTGCAGAGTAACTTTGCCCAGTGCACACATCAAGAGTAACAGCATTATTGGAATACTGCCTTCATTTTTCACTGCCACATCCTTCTAAAAAGGATGGGGAGAGTTGGTTGAAGGATACAGAACAATATCACGATGAGATCTGTGGCTATCTCTGCTTGGATTATTGGCTTCTAACTGCCAGGTGCTTTGAAAGCAAGCAGCATGTCTTTTCATCAGTGGCCCATGTTTGAGGTTGAGGGAGGTGATTCTCCCTCTCTACTCCACTCTCATGATACCCCACCTGGAGTACTGCGTCCAGTTCTGGAGCCCCTATTGCAAGAGGGATACGGATGTGTGAACATGTCCAGAGAAGGGCCACGAGGATCATCAAGGGGTTGGAGCACCTCTCCTATGAGGACAGACTGAGAGAGTTGGGGTTGTTCAGTCTGGAGAACAGAAGGCTCTGGGGAGACCTTACTGTGGCCTTTCAGTATCTTAAGGGGGCTACAAGAAAGCTGGGGAGGGGCTTTTTAAGATGTCAGGCAGCAGTAGAACTAGAGGAATGGCTTAAAACTAGACATGGGTCAATTCAGATTGGATGTTTGACTGTGAGGGTGTGGAGACACTGGAACAGGCTGCCCAGAGAGGTGGTGGAAGCCCCATACCTGGAAGTTTTTAAGACCAGGCTGGATGGGGCTCTGAGCAACCTGCTCTAGTGGGAGGTGTCTCTGCCCATGGCAGGGGGATTGGAACTGGATGATCTTTAAGGTCCCTTCCAACCCCAGTGATTCTATGTTCAGAACTTGACTTGAGCAGACTGTCTGGTACATGGTTAGAAAAAGTCTGAGCTAAAAGTATTCGGTACTGCTCTGAGAATCACCTCTCTCTGCTCTCCAGTTCATGTCCCGAAGCAGAGTTTCTCTTCAGTGTTCACCCCACTGTTGTTTCTCCTCCCTGGGCTTTCCCTCTTCCATTTGATTCTTAAATGATCCTTGTCTTGCAACCTTTTCATGAAAGCCCATTGCCCACCTTGAACTAATATTAGACAAGATGAGCAAAGGAGATTAACTAAGTCAGTCCTGCAGAGGCAATTGCATAATTCTGTGCTTTTTAAAATTTAAACCTGAATTTTTTTTTTTTTTTTTTTTGAAGTGACATTAATCAGTGTATACTATTGCAAAGACCCTCTATAATTACCTTTTCATTTTCACTGGCTTCACTGATAGCAGAGGGTGGACCACTAATGATCTTTGGCTACACAGCACTTTTCTCCTTTCAATGAAAGGACAATAGATAATTACAGCTTATTAATGAACAAGAGAACAGTTCTGTACATACAGGAAAAATGTTATGGACTTACTCAGAGCTGCAGAGGGAAAACTTTCAATTCATAGAGACACTCTGTTTTATGGAAGGACATTTCTTTTCCTCCCTCTAAACACTGGCTCAGTAATATTTTGCACACTGCCTTATTTTGTTACTTAGCCCTGTGCATTTTGCATCTCACACAAGGGGAAAATCTACCCAAATGCAATGCAGTTTGATTTGTTTTATTGACTCTAGTCCTGATGGGTCCTTTTTTTTTTTTATTATTTTTATTTTTCTTTTCCCCAGTTAACCACAGATTTGAAAACAGGGATTTTAAGTGCAGAGTAAACCATCCCTGCATCTGGAAGACTCTTGCAATCTGCAAGCATCCCAAATATATGCTATTGCTATTTTTAAAGATAACATTTTTTTTTGTGTAACTCCAGTAATAACTGGTATTATTTAAATGGTTTCCAGAATATTTAATAAGTGGTGGCTGCAAAAAAAAATATATATCATATTAATAGAGCCAGACCACCTGCCTCCTGTTAGGGAAGGGATAACTCTGTGCTGTGAATTACGTAGCTCTTTGTTTGCACTCCAAACCCTTTCAATGTTTTTTTTTCCCCTCCTTGGGAAAACAAAACAAAACAAAATAATAATAATAAAACAAACAAACAAACAAAAACAAACAAGAGAAATAAGTGCTCTTTGCCAGTCCCTAACAAATATTGCTATGGCTCAGAAGTGCAGTTTGTGATGAGGTTATTTCCAATTCAAAAGGAGCAGATCCATGGAAGATGCAAAACCACCCAAGTCTTTGTGGACCACTATTTCCTGAACTGTCATGGACTGTCTTTTTTGTTTATTCTCAATAAGATACACCACAAGATGGCTCTCTAACAACAAAAATAGTCCAAAAATCCCGAGATGGTTCTAAAAATAGTTGTCAAGCTCTGACTGGTAGCAAGTTCACTGGCACAGCCCTGTGCACGGTGCCATTGGATCTGAGAAGAAACAGTTTAACCACCCTGACAATACCAAATGAATTACTTGGGTGGTTTTTTCCCCCCTGATTTGATTTGTTTATGGGAAGCAACTAGGATATAATAGCACTCACTTAAAGGTTCAACAACAGATAGCTATGCCCACCTATGACAAGTTCACAGCGTATTTGTTGTGTGGATGGAGATCTTAGGAGTGCAAGAACTCATTGGCATTTATATATACATGTATATCCATTGTTGAGTGAAACAACAAAGCATTTGTTCTTATTTTGTACTATTTTGTTCTCTACTGTCCTTATGAAATGGTGTTAAACAGGTTCCAGACTTATTTGCAAAAATTAAGTACATATCTAACACTTGACCAATTTACAGGTTTGCTTGTTGGAAACAATGATTTGCATGTGTGCAAAAGTGTGGGGAGGGAATATACATATGGAAAATAAGAGCCCAATAAAAGTATCCACCAAAACTTGTGTGCAGAAATACTCTTAAACAAGTACTCTCAAAACCATAGAATTGTTTTGGTTGGAAAAAACCTTTCAGATCATCAAGTGCAACCATTAACCCAGCACTGCCAGGGCACCACTGACCCATGGCCCTCAGCACCACAGCTCCACGGGGGGCTTGGAAACCCCTCCAGGGATCATGGGGACTCCACCACTGCCCTGGGCAGCCTGGGATGGGGCTCAACAACCCTTTTGTGTAAGAAATTTTTCCTAGTGTCCAACCTAAACCTCCTCTGGCACAGCTTGAGGACATTTCCTCTTGTCCTATCACTCATTTCTTGGGAGAAGAGCCTGACCCCACCTGGCTCCAACCTCCTGTCAGGGAGCTGTCGAGAGACAGAAGGTCTCCCCCGAGCCTCCTTTTCTCCAGGCTCAACAAGCCCAGGTCCCTCAGCTGCTCCTCAGCACCCTTGTGCTCCAGCCCCTTCCCCAGCTCTGTT
>JANHGN010013733.1:0-14486 GCA_024605025.1 Megaceryle maxima | reverse complement strand
ATCAATTCTGCAAAAGAGTTACATCAAATCTCTTCCACATAATTTCTTCTTTTAACTGAGCGTTGTTGGTAAAAATTTCATCAAATACTTTTGAATGTTATTTAACACACTGTCAATGTACAAATACAAATGAAAATAGCTGATAATCCCCTCCCAAGCAATTTACAATACCCCTACCTGTACAAGGACACATTCTGTTGGCAGACACCGAGAAAGTGAAAAGACACACGTATATAGAAATCTGGCTTGTAAGTTTTTGAAAAATTACTCCTACATATCCCTTCAAAGGGAGACCTTAGATGTATCCCTCAGACCTCCACTTGAAATCAGCTTTCTCAACAACTTAGCATCTTTCATAATTCCGTAACACGTGTAGTTGCAATTGTTACGGGGAGGAGTAACAGAAGCAATAGCAATAGTTTATTCTAACTCACCCCATGAGGATCAGTCAGATTTCCAGATCTGTCTTAATTCCCAACAGAGGAATGGAAAGCACAAAAAATATGCAGATAAAAAAAGCAAACTGAAAAAGTTACATTTTTTTCCCCATTTAGCTCCCACTGGCTGAACAAAATAAGTGTGAACAAAAAAGCACTTTAAGCAAAAGCATGCTTAGAGCAAGCAGCTCAGGCTATTTTACCCCATTTATGAGCCTGTCACTGAATAAATGAGAGAAAAAAATGGGATAACTTTGAAAGTGATACTATTCCTTTAAAGAAGTGTGGTTACTTTCACACAGTTAAACATAAGTTAACTCAAAGCTAACTGGTTTGTGGCATTGTAAGTGCAATTCTACATATATGAAGCAACTTATTGTTCATTCATATTTCTTAATACATATCAACTTTTTCACAGCCCAAAGCAGGATGGAAATAGTTAATGGCATCCAATAGATATATATGAAAATCAGGGCTCTTCATGGAGGAAAAATACTGCTGTGATAAGCCTGAGCCTAACACTGAAAGAATTGTTATGAAAGTTCAAAACCTGCCCTTGAAAAACAGTTTTTGAAGTGGGTAATTTTTTTTTTTTTAATGGCATAATCTGAACTTTGTAGTGCTTTCATTGTTTTTTTGTATTTTACAGAAGAGTAGTAATTACTTGTATTTGCTATGAAGTATCTACACTACATAAAACTACTCAAACTCAGATATGTGAAGAATATGGCTGATTTGGGGGGTACTGCATCCCACTAAGGCTAAAAAATAACAAGAAAGCTTTTTTTGTCTGTTTGTTTGTTTTCTAAGTTGTTAGTTATTATCTTTCATGAAAACTTTAGCAGGCGCATAAAAATGGATGTCAGCAGGCCTTTCAAAAATGAGGAGCATAAATGTATGGCAGTAAGTTTCCTATAATCAGGTAAGGAAAAAGAGAGCTAAGTTAAGTACTTTTCTAATTTATAAAACTCACTTTATTCCCTATCTTATATTCATGTAAATTACAGAAATGAGTTATTCTGGTATGTCCCAAAACACGGTACAGAAAAGGAAGAAGAAATTCCATCTACTTTATAACTAACTGCTGTTTGGATTACTCTGGCTCAAGTGCAGGACTTCATATTTATCTTTGTTAAACCTCAGGCAACCATTAAAACAAAAACTAGAAGTAGCAGCTGGTGTCTGAGATTTACATTTTTCCTACCACAGCTTCACACAGAATTACATATCCTCCAAAGGTCTCACTATACACACCCCTTCTAAGCAGCCTAAATTCATAGTTGTGTGACACTGCCAAGTGCCCTTGCAGCAGGTGAAATTTTTGATTACTTTATTTACACAGAATTTGATCCTGAGACACAAGCAAAACAGGCAAGAAAGGACAAAAGAAAACAGCCAGACACACAGTGATGAGACTCCTCAACACAAGGCAAAGAAGCACCCAAAGTCCTAAGTATGCCTGAAAATTTTCAGTCACTGGCTATTAATACAGAAATCTACAAGTTTTTAAAATCCTTCAGTACTGCAGTAGGAAAAGAACAGAGCTGAATCAGAGCTCAGATGGATTATACCATTTTGATGCTAGTCATTTGATTGTTCAGAAGAGCATCCATTTGCTCTAACAGCTTTGATGAAAGGAGTATTTAGGCATCCAAGACTAGACCTGAACATTTATAATACTGATACAGTATTTTCTTGCTAAACTGTTAGCAAATTATTGCACTGCAAGTTGTGAGTTTTGTTTAATAAAATCTTTTTTTTTCTTCTATCCATAGCAGTTCTTTGCCTATTTCTGTCAAGGTTTAACCCCAGCTGGCAACTAAGCACCATGCAGCTGATTACTCACTTCTCCACCCACAGTGGGATGGGGAGGAGAGTTGGAAAAAAAAAAAAAAAAAAAAAGTGGGTTGAGATAAGAACAGTTTAATAAGTGAAACATAATTGAATATAAAAATAATAATAGTAATTAAAAAGAAGATAACCAAAAGAAGAAGAAATAAACCCCAAGAAAAGACAAGTGATGCACAAAGCACTCGCTCACCACCTGCTGATGGATTCCCAAGCAGCATTCTGCCCCCCCCCCCGTTTATACACTGAACGTGACATCCTGTGGTATGGAATATCCCTATGGCTCGGTCAGCTCAGCAGCTGTCCTGGCCATGCTCCCTCCTGGCTTCTTGTGCACCTCCTCACTGGCCAAGCATGGAAAACTGAAAAGTCCTTAACTTGGGATAAGCACTACTTAGCAACACCTAAAACATCAGTGTGTTGTCAACATCATTCTCACACCAAATCCAAAACACAGCACTGCACCAGCTACTAGGAAGAAAAGTAACCATCCCAGCCAAAATCAGGACAATTTCTTAGTTAGGTATCAATTCTTTACACCTTAATCATCACATGCCTTTCAACTTTTAATACCTTTATTTCCTCCTGCTGCATTTCCTATTCAACTTTCATTATCTTGAGAAGGAATCATCCAGTTACACACAGCATGTGGTTACATCTCTCCTGCTGCTAGATGGATGTACTGCAGCTCAAAAATGCACATGCCAATTTATTGTGCTCTAGCAACTTGTGTTCAGGAAGTTTCCCTACTTTTATTCAACAGATTTTAGCTGTCTAAAGGCCTGTAGCCTCAGGCAGGATGTAGTACGAAATCTAAACCTAGCCTGATAGGTGCCTAAGATCCTCTTATAGTTAATGTATTTAATATATCCTATGGACTGATAGGTGTGATTCCAGATAACCAATGTCACTGGAGAAATTGCAAGGTGTCAGGATAAGGCTTCTTGGACAGGAAAGTACAGTCAATTGGAAAGGAATGGATCTCCCTGTGGCAACATACACCAGACCTGTCTGGCTATTCTGAATAGTCCATGGTGTCTCCAATGACATCAGAAATCCAGGTTTAAGCAATTCAGTCATGTTGAGTTGCATTAAGTGAGCTAAATCGGTTTTGATGTCCACTGAGTATGTCTCATTGTTATAACAGGAGTTTAGATATCCATGCAGATGTGCCTAAATGCAGGTATCACAATTTCAAACCAAATCTTACTTTTAATAATCCTTATATTTAGTAATAATAGCCATTTTAATTCCTGGTATACCTTTATCCCCCACACACACTTTGTGCTATAGAAATATTTTTTTATTAAGCAGTTGTTCTTGATTTCTGTGTTAACACAGCTGCAACTGGTGAAAGACATTGTAAATACTTCATCAGGAAATGAGGGAAGTCACAGAATGGTTTGGGTTGGAAGGGACCCTTCAAGGTCATCTAGTCCACCCCCCCCCCCCTTCAGGAGGCAGGGACATCTGCAACCAGTTGCTCAGAGGCCCAACCAACCTCAGCTGGAATAGTTCCAGGGATGGGGGCATCTACCACCTTTCTGGGCAACCTGGGCCAGGGTCTCACAATCCTCAGTGTAAAAAATGTCTTCCTTCTCTCTAGTCTAAATCTCCCTCTTTTTGTTTAAAAGCATCACCCCTTTTCTTATCACAATAGGCCCTGCTCAAAAGTCTGTCCCCATCTGACAGGCCCCTTTAAGTACTGAAAGGCCACAATAAGGTCTCTCTAGACCATGTCACTAAGTGCCACATCCAATCTTTCCTTAAACACCTCCAGGGATGGCGACTCCACCACCTCCCTGGGCAGTCCATTCCAGTGTCTAATCACCCTTTCCATGAGGAAGTGCTTCCTAAGATCCAACCTCAATCTCCCCTGGCACAGCTTCAGGCCATGCCCTCTCGTCCTGTCACTAGTTGCCTGGGAGAAGAGCCCAATCCCCACCTGACTGCAACTTCCCTTCAGGTAGCTGTAGAGAGTGATGAGGTCCCCCTTGAGTCTCCTCTTCTCCAGGCTCAACAACCCCAGCTCCCTCCACCTCTCCTCATAAGCCTTTTCCTCCAGTCCCTTCCCCAGCCTCGTCGCTCTCCTCTGGACCCACTCCAGCACCTCAATATCCTTCCTGAAGTGAGGGGCCCAGAACTGTGCACAGTACCTGAGGTGAGGCCTCACCAGTGCCGAGTACATGGGCAGAATTACATCCCTGCTCCTACTGGCTGCACTATTCCTGATACAGGCCAAGATGGCGCTGGCCTTCCTTGCCACCTGGGCACACTACAGACTCAAAAGTCCTGATAGCAACACTGGTACCATGGAGAAACTGTGAACATCAGGGCTTTGTTTTGCTTTACCTTGACTATAAACCCTAATAGCCAAGGGATATAAGTAAATGTGTATCTCAAGTGTTACAGAAAGCAATGAAGCAAGGCACAGATACGGATTTGCTCCCTTGAGCAAATACTATGGCACTTCTCACTAGTGCAAGAAACAAGAGGCCTGCATAATGCTGAGCCCACTCCAAGATCTCTGAAAACCCAAGAATCAAATGCGTACCCTGCACAGAGGAAAGCTGGAGGGCTCAAGAATGTGAACATCTGGGATATGTGAAAAGTTTTCTCAATACACCAGTCCCACATGCAATCACCTATGGACCAAAAAAGCCCTGTGCAATTGTTTGCATAACTGTTTACAAGGATGTAATACTTGAGTCTGTCACTATTTGGGCAGAAAACACTCGAGACTGAAAAGTGTTAAAATAATTTTATATGATGGAGAACTCTAACACATTTATGTGAAACTTCTCCAGTAGAGATGATAAGCACTTTACGAGAAGGGTGCATCTGTGCAACAGGGACATTGTTCGCTTTCACTGTTGTAGAAGATTGAAGAAACCAGAAGGGCATTCTCCTGGAGACAGAGGTTTTAGCAGGGCAAGAGGAAAATGCCTGAATGAATACATCTCAAAATGATACACAGAAATGTTGCAAAAGAAGAGGAGTGCCCTAGTAAGTAAAAAATCTTAACACCATAGGAAAATATATGCTCTGAAGATCAAGATTAAAGACAGTGCTATAGACATCATTTCATGCAACTAGTCCTAAAAGCATGGTGGCTAACATTCAATCTTAACACTCAACTTGAAAGAAAAAAATCCAAGCTCTGAACTAAGACAGAAAATGTAACAGATGCTACAAACTCTGTTAACAAACACAGAAGTGGCTTCTCAGGATACATCTCAGATCAGTCAAAAATCACATGAACAATGACTCTTCATGTGATACAAGGCAGAAAAGATGCAGTGCATCAAAGATTAAAATAAAACCACCATCTATCACAGACAATGTTCAAAATACCTTGCAGTACAGTTGCATGTGTGATTCTGTGAGTGTGGAAAGCTCAAAGTTAGCATGTGCTGACCATAATATAAGCAGCAGGCCTGGATTCAACACCAAAGCTCTAGAAAAATTAACTTATACCTATTTTGCTTTCACATGACAGTTTCTGACTGAAGACAATGCTTCGTAAAAATTGTTCATCCTTGCCTAATTCTGTAAAAATCAAAAGAGGGAAGGGGAAAAGTGCCAAGTGTAGAAAGTGAAAAATTTCAATTGAGTATTTCAATGCTATTTATTTAAGAAAATATTTAACGTAGTTATTAAAAAGATCTATTTAGTAAAAGAACAGCTAGCTCTTTATCTCCATGTGGAAGTTGCTAAACTAATAAATTCTCAAAAGCAGTAATACGATAGTAATTCAAATATCCACTTGAAAAAAGCCAAAACAAACCTTCTGATTTTCTTCTATTTCATTTCGCATTTTCTTGTCTACAGGCACTCTGGTCAGTGATCTGTAAAAATAAAATATTAGTATCACTCAACCACAGTATTTTTTAAAAAGCATTCAACAATGTGAAATCTGTATTTTAATAGCATATCCAAAGCACTTTAATTGAAGAATGCTGTAATTTAGATTTGAAGAGGAAAGTATTTCCGTGTCATAAATATTTTATTTTCAAAACAAATATTATGTTCTGTGTTACTCTAGTAAACTCAGGTTTCAAATTTAGGCTAGGTTTAGTCAAAGCAATAATACCAGGCTAGGTTTAGTCAAAGCAATAATACTGCTCTAAATATTTCTCTAGGCTTTTTGTTTGTTTGTTCTGGAAAATTACTACCTAATTACTACCTAAAAAATGCCATATTTGTACATTTTAAGTTGATGTTACTAGGTCCACGCTACTCAACATTATAGCACAGGCAGCCAAGGATACAACTTGACGTTTTGGCCTAAAACAAGGAAAATATGCAAAGAATGACCTTTTTAAAATTAGCTGAGATTAAAGAAGAGGTTTACAGATTGAGATCCTTGAAAATGTTAAGTATTCACAGACAGTCAACAGTTTAGTTTCTTTAGTCATTCTATCATTAGAAGATAGTCCATTGATTTGTCTTTTTTTACCTTTCAAGAACACAGTCGAAGACTGTTTTAACTTCCTCTGCTACAATGTATCATATGCAAGGCTTAGAATTACTAGGCACTTCTGAGGGCAAATTAATCTCTCTAAGTAACCCTAAAATCATATTAATCTAAATCTCATTCTCCAAAATAAATACTCTAGCGTCTACACAAATATTTGTTTTCAAATTATGATTGTGCATAATTTAGGAAATCTGTACAGGGCTTTAAGTAAAAAATGGAGTCATCTTAAACCTGACACTAAGTAAACAATCTGAGAACAATCCCACTAAGCCAACTCCAATGGTTATGGATAATAAAGCAGTTATTTAATAATATAAATCCTCACATCCTCCCAAAACCAAACTGATTTAGAATATATCTTGCTAGCAAACTCCAAATTTTTCATAATATGTCAAAGATAAAACATAAAATCAGTTTACTTTAAACAAATATTCAAGTCTTCCAGGCAGTCAAAAAGACTACTTCGTAAGTGCAAACAATACAATTTCCAAGCTTTGTTTTTGAAATATTACATGATTCTTCACTACTAAATCCCCTTTTCTCCCTCTAAATATCCTGGCATGTTATTTTTGCCACTGTGAATCTCTTCTGGACCATATGATGAAAGGGCAATGGGGGATCAAGACAGAGCTGTATTAATACCAACTCACACCTGGTGGGCTTTCATTGGCTCAAAATGAGATGCATCTCAAACTGTGATGTCAAAGACAGTGCTAAAAAAACCCAGATAACATGGTTCAAATATATATTCAGTAGTCATTAGAGGATGAGCTTAATAACTTGCTTATTATTGTTCAACTAGTCTAAAGTCATCCTCAAAGCTTTTGTAATCATACCGCTAGGTACTCTCTATGTGTGTAAAGGATGTAGTAAGTGTATTCAATAAAGAGTAACTATATCTTATATTGTAGTAATTTCTATGTTCACTACTTTTGAAATAAAAATTGTAGAACAGAAAGCAAGAAACTATAAAGATTTCTGTTGAAAAAGAAATATTGATGATTAAGACTTTAAAAAAGAAAAGAAAAAGAAAGAAAAGAAAATAAACTGTAAGTACAAAGAAAAGAATATCTGAAGCCAAATTTCAATTTGGAAAAATGGAGAAAGCTTAGGAAAAAAACCACTATCATCAGAAGTCTCAAAAGCTGACACTGCTTTAAGGGACCTTCCTCCAGCAACAGATATAGTTCAGAAACACTAGAAAACTTTTATCTTTAAAAGAACACCTGTAATCAATGGGAATTATTACTGAGAATTTACTTAACCAACAAAGAAAACCAGCTACTTAATAGGAGGACTCCACAGGAAGGTAGAAATTAAATGTGCGGCAGTAGTACCACAACTATTATTCTGACTTTATAGCAATAGCTTTAGAGAGTCCTGAAATAAAAAATACTTGAGGGGAAAAAAGAACCTTCTGATTTTTAACTTTATAAACTCAACATAAATAGTATCAGGGCCTGCAACACTCAGAATCAATGCTTCATTCTGCAAACACAGGTGATAAAAACCACACAGATACAAAGAACCATCTAAATCTTTCCAATTAGCTTAGAGTAGTAAGGCAGAAGCATAAAAAATGAACATAAAACTAAGCAGAAGGTGGAAAGGAGAAGAGAAAGCAGGCCCAAGGTTAGCAAGGCAGAAAAATACTTCTCAGCAAAAGGCAAGCTTTATTGATAGCTTTTTTGGTAATAAGAAAGCAATACATTAAAGAATCATTAACTAGCTCCTTGTCTACCTATAGCAGTCAGTGATGCAGGATTCTAGCAAGATTTTAAGAAAGTGTGATGGTCAATCCTTGAGAAGAACATTCTAGGAATCTGAGGCAACAAGTGTCAAAGTACCCGTGAAAGACATCTGTTCATTTGGAGTTCAGTCATTTGTTCAATTTGTTCAGAGCTTCACAGTTTTATGGTTGTTTTTCTAAACTTTAAGGGCTAAGGACTCAGTAAAGAGAAACACTTTACTGTCTAAAAGTAAATGGAAACTATCATTCTACATGATTTAGTAAGGCTCTTCTGTGACCTTAAGGTTGCAATATTTTGTATCATATAATATCATACATCTTTATTCTTACCTGGAAGAACATGTAGCTATATAGCACTGCATATCAGGAGGAAAAAAGGAAACTTGTCTTGTGTCCATAATGGTAACACTCGTGAATTATAAATGAATAGCAAGAAA
The DNA here is from genome assembly GCA_024605025.1 of Megaceryle maxima. NCBI lineage: Eukaryota > Metazoa > Chordata > Aves > Coraciiformes > Cerylidae > Megaceryle > Megaceryle maxima. The sequence goes on along the minus strand of JANHGN010013733.1, from coordinate 5,534 downwards.
CTAAGTATTACAATTCTTACTGTTGCATTTTTAAATAACAGATAATTATGATGCCTATACAACATACCCAAGGTGAAAAATATCCCATGAAATGAATCATCAAAATGTCGCCATGACATATATCAGTTGTTACACTGTCTACATCTGGTGACATTTTGCAAAATCTACTTCAGACTAACCTTTTCAACTGGAAATACTGAGACACAAAAATGCAGGTTATAAACTAGAAAGTGAAAGAAACTTCCAGAATAATGGTAGAACTATTTTTTTAATGGTCTAAGGAACCCCTTCATTTTAAGGATCGTGAAATATTTAATTTTTACTTTCATAACTCTGGTGCTAAAATTGTTATACAGCCTTATCAAACCAAAATTTGCATAGTTTAAAAAATGGTTGTTTTCATATCTAAACTGTGTGAAATATAAACCATTTTAATATACTACTATTATAATAATCATCTACTTATCTGAAGTGACTAAGCAATATATTTTCATTTCCTGTTTATTCTAGGGGGGGTATTCCAAGTAAGTATTTTTGATTCAGCAGGTTAAGCATGATTAGATTATTAAGGAAATAAATTTTGTTTTTTACACAATGCTCCTTTGATTTATTATCAGTGCAGACCTACTAACTTCAAATGATTTAAATATTTGTAAACTCTCATGTTAAAAATAACATGCTAGAGTAGCATATTTGAATAAATCACACCAGAGAGGAAATGCAATTCCCCTTTTAATAATTCTAAAGTCTTCTTATACTTTCATCCATAAAAACACCCAAAACATTTGAAAAGTAGGTAAACTGTGCTCTTATGCCAGAAATACATGGCAGGAGTGGTATGTAACAATTTAATGACTTTTTAAATCAATTATTTAAATGTCACCTAACATACTTCAAATTGGCTTTTTTTTCTGTCCTTTAGAGAACAGAACTGGCCTTTCAGTTCAATATTATGTGCATTTCCACCACCTTCTAACGAAAAGCCACATTTTCTGATTGCTAGTCTAAGTGTAATCTTGTATGTTACTATTTCATAATAATTCTGCTTCAGGCATTGAAAAAGTTATTTTTCTTCCTTCAAACAAGATGTTAGAAGGATAGTTTTTCCATTACACTGTCAATTTTCTCTAACAGGAAATCAGAGATAACAATGAAACACTGTGATAATAACAAGAGCTATAACATACAAAAGTACACCAAGTTAACAATACTTTTCAGCATAACACTTGGTTCAGCAATTCATGTAAACATTGCTGATAGGATTACATGAACTTATTAAATAAAAAAAAAAGCATTTCTCAACTACAATAAAATTGGCTTAGAGAGAAATTTTTTAAATTAATACAGAGGAAAATGTTAGTCTATTATTTAATATTAATTAATCTGTTATGGAAGACAGATCTTCCTCAGTGAGAACACTAACATACAGTAGCCAGCATCCAATCTTGTTAGCAATCTTGTGCGTAGAACTCGCATGGGTGGATCCCCTACAAAATGTATTAATGCAATTTTGTCTCTTCCTACTGTAAATAGATCTGCTATTCATTCAACATAATTTTCCACCTGGGAAAATATAATTCCAGTAAAAGCTGAGAGAACTAGGCATCAATCACAAATGTCTGAAGGACTAGGATGCCTTCATGGCATTTCCTGCATTGGACAGGAAACATTTAAGATACCAATCGTGAGCTCTCCCGTGAGTTATTTTTCTGCTCAATGAAACTGCCTAGAATCCATCTATCAACCTGTAAAACATGAATATCTGACTGAAGGTTTTGAATATAAATCTCTATTATTCTCATTAAATTCAAATGCAAACATAAAAATAGTATTTGAAAAGCAAGCTTAAGTATCATACCTGGCTCTTATTGGGAAGTTCTGAGCTATGTCTTTCATTACCTTTAAGGCATCATAAACAGGGGTAGACATAATTTGAGCAGCTGCTTGAAAACTAAGATCTAGAAAAAAAAGAAAAAAAAAAAATCATTGTAAATAGCACATTCAATCAATGGTGCCTATAGTCAGAAAACTGTTCCATATACACACTCTCACTATTAATAATGTTTATGTTTCGGTTATACATTGTAGAAGATTATGAAGTGACATTACTGAGGTCAAAAACACATGGACTTTAAAGCTGGAAATACCAAATTTAGGCATTTCTACAGAGTGCTACTTGGTCACCTTGAGCATACACACTGTACATGTAATTTATAACTTTACAAAAACACAATGAATATAACCAGATGTGTCATCATGTGGTATTATGCCAGTAGGACAAGGGTATCATGCTCAAACATAGGTATACACCACCCCACAGACACCCAAACTGCAGTAAAGAGTAAGATCATTCTAGCTCCAGGACTTCACAAGATTGTCAGTGAACAGATAGATTAAATGTAGAAGGTTGTATGGAGTATGTGAGGTGCACAATGTCCAAAAGTAGCAGCAATTTCACAGGAAGAGAGAAATTGGAGACTCATGAAAGAAAGGCAACTCTCCTGTCAAATTTCAGTTCTCCTAAGCGTCTAGAACAATTTTTAAAGGGATCTCATTTTTCTCTCTATATGCTTTTTATCAGAATGAAGCAAATTTTAATATATATTAGGAGAGTTTATCTTTCATTTGCCTATCCACTGGAAAAACAACGATGGAATTCAATTAGTCTTCTCTGGTGTCTCACCTGTGTGTGACAAATATTGGCACATGAGATTGGGGAAAATCCAGTTTTGGTACCAATAAGGTAAGGCAATAATATACAAGGTGATTCCATGTACTTTGCATACAGTCTAACTACCTCAGACCAATGATGCTTTTTCCTCATAATATGCTAGTTAAGACATTTGAGCAGAAAATGAAGGCCTCAAGCTGTTTGAGGGAAGCTGACGCCACATAATGTAACATAAGTGTTACATAAAGTGCTGGTCAGAAAGTCATAGAGGATGCTGACAAATAGAACTTTGCACCAATGTTTTAAAGCAATTAGGAATCAAAACCAAAGAAAATAGCTGAAGTGAACAACACACATCCCCAGTCTAGCCTGATAAGGTATACCTTGGCTAGAAAAAAAGGTGAGTCTGAGAGGTGGAATGCTAACTTGGTATTTTTTAATACTTCTAACAAAAAGTATGAGGAGATCACTGTTTTCAAAAAGAACATTGCAGATCCCTTTTGACAGCTACATAAACTGTAATCAGGTGAAGCTATAACCAGTTGCTGCTGTTACTACAGATAGTAACACCTTAGGTGCACTTAGGACATACACTTAAAATCTTTCATAAAGTGTTAATCATTTCCATTTTGTGCTGAACAGCTAGAGCCCACTGAGGCAAAGTGACATGTCTTTCTCCCTTCTTGCTTATCTCTGGACAGGAACTATTACTTACAGACCTCCCCTTGTGGCACCCTAACATAGCTGAGAGCAGAGCATTAGGGCACCTTGAGGAAAAGATGATCCATAGCTTAATGCAGAACTCAAAGTATGCTTTGAAAGCTAATGAAGCACTAGAGATCAAGAGAGTGTTCACACAGATAAAAGAATGAGTTATTAAAGGTAATACCACATTGGTACTCTGTGCATCCCTTTTCACTATGAATAGTAAACCTAATTACTTACCTAAAGCATAAAGGCTCTTGAAAGACAACTCTTGAATGGTGTTTAGGGTCATTTATAAATAGAAGTATGCCCTGTAGCTGAAGGAGTTTTGTTTAATTTAGTTAAATTTTTACTTTGAAGCTAATTAAAGAAAATCAGAGTAGCTGAGCCATTAACATGGCCACTATATTTTGTCATTAAGTATTAGGCCGAGAGGCAATGGTAGCAAGGTGAAACACAGCAAGTTCCACCTCAACATGAGGAAAAACTTCTTCATTGTGAGGGTGACAGAGCCTGGAACAGGCTGCCCAGACAGGCCGTGGAGTCTCCTTCTCTAGAGCCTTTCAAGACCCGTCTGGATCTGTTCCTGTGTGGCCTGCCCTGGGTGATCCTCCTCTGACAGGGGGTTGGACTCGATGATCTCTAGAGGTCTCTTCCAACCCCTACCATTTTATGATTAACTAGAGAAAGCACCCAGTTATGTCAGGAGTTAGAGTATCAAAACAACTGCACCATACAAAGAGAAGGCTGAAGACGTCCCACATGAAAAGGCTGTGAATGTACTCAGCACAAGCCAGTACCATTCTTGCTGACACTGAACAGCATCTTATGGCTTGACTACTTTCAGCAGTGTATGAACTAGGTGCTGGGTGAGCAGCACCAGTTTCATTTTTTATCTATATAACCATGACACTGCAGAAAAGACCACCATTGAGCAAAGACCACACAGGCTTTAGAAAGTAGACACTAAAGGGTTCAAAGTTTCACAGCTGCTTCTTCTTTAGCATGAACAGAGTGGTACTCAATCATGAAAAAAAAAAAAAAAGACAAAAATATAATTTTCTTTATTTGCACATTAGATTTCTCAGAAGAACTGAAATGCAATGTTTCCCAAATATTTTTTTCAATTTGAACTGAGATAAAGCCTGCAGCTCAAGGGGAGTTTATTGTTAAAAGACTGCAAGTAAACTACAGTTATCTCACATAACTTGTTTCAGACTGGTTACTGCTAGCAAGCTCCACAACAGTCAGGGTCTCAAAAAGAAACTGAAGTTCAGATGCTTGCTCAATTTCCTTCATTGAACTAGCATAAAGGGAAATCAGTTTTCATCAGATTGTCCTTTAAAACTGAAGAATGTACCAGAGAAAAATTTAGTTGCCTCCACTTAAGCATCATGACATTTCAGGGACCTATTTTATAGTGATTTATAATTCCATTCAAGCTATTGAATGTCCTGCAGGTCATCAGTGCAGAAGCTGTTTAGAAATCAACTTCTACATATTTGTTCTCCTTTTCCGCAGAAAAGTTTTCGAAAACATATTCTTCCACTTGATGTATATTTTAAAAAAGTATCAGTGTGAACTCCAGTACACCAATAAAAGTCAGAATTTAATAATTAAAAAGAACAAGCTGTCTTAAGCTGTACTTTGTCCCAACTCAACTGTCATGTTAAAATGATATTTTTTGCTTGACCTCTCAAAAAAATATCTGAAACTAAATTTAACATCTGATATAACACATCAGGCAGAAAACTGGGCACTGTAACTTCTGTCTTTAAATCAGTAAAGCTAGTTATTATTCTCCATCTTATAAAGTGACTTCAATGCTCCTTTAATTCCTAGCATATAATACTAGGACAAGATACCAACACATTCTTTTTAAATATTTGATATAATACTGACTTTTTATGAAACCATGTCTCTTTTTAAGATGAGCTTTTACTATAATGTTGATACATCAACATAATGAAGAAAAAGTAGAGTACTGTGTTAATTCAGAAAAGTGCAATACATACCCTGTAGCTCCCAAGCCTTCAGTGGTTCCATGTTGTTAGCAGTTTCAATTAGATGTTTTTTAAACTCTTTCAGATTATTTTTCAGATCAGGATGCATCTGTCTACAATAAAACATTAAAAAAAAAAAAAAAAAAAAAGAAGAC
>JANHGN010013731.1:33180-54638 GCA_024605025.1 Megaceryle maxima | reverse complement strand
CCATGTTTATTGCCATAGTAACCAAATACTGACATGAATCATTTGTGAAATCCAAGCAGCCTACATCCAGGCCTAGCTTGGTTGCTTGTGTCCCACCTGTCCTTGGTCTGAGAGCTTGGTCCCCAGCTTTTCTTAGTTCTGAGAGCCAGGGGTCTTCCCTTTCCTCATCCTTTGTTGGAAGAGGCAAGACACTTCCTTGGCACAAGATGAAAACCATCTTATTAGAATTAAGAAAAACATTGCTTTTCACCTGTGGTCTTTCTTATTCATGCATTCCTCCTTTGAGGAGGAGGAATGTTCCTATGAGAAACAAAGATCCACCAAACAACCTGGTCACGCATGAGTCTTGGCCCACATTTCCTCTCCTTCCCATTTGTCCTTAGAGAACATCAGTTTAATATTCTTCTGTGAGAGAAGAGACAAAGAATGAGAGAATTACATGTATCAGTCACCCTTTCCTGCCCTAGCAATCATTCTCATCCTGGTGGTGATCTTCGGGCCACAAACCCCTTATTTTTCTGAATACATAGAATCTGAGAACTACACTTACTGCCCTCTAAAGACCCTTCCAAATTGCACTCCCTCCTCAGCAGTGGCAGCAGTTGACCCAGAACATGATATGCCCCAAGAAAGCCATAACTTCCCACATCAGGACAGGAAAACATTTTAAATCACAGTTAAAGGAGCACTGTCATCTGAGACCAGAGCTGACACCGCATGTGATGTCTCACACATGAACCCCAGGCACAGTGACAACAGTCACGAGCCCAGATAGATTTTAAAATTATAGGCAATAAAGCATGACATCATGATGACATCATGGAAGGAGAAAATTAATTCCCTGCTCAGAGGCTATCAGTTATTCTTTTATTCAAAAACCTGTCATTATTGGTGCAAGCAATGAGCAGAATCAATCATTTCCACAGGTCTTTATGGCCTCCATAAATTTTGAACACTTACATCTCAGCCACCTTCCCATATACATACGAGCCCATCTGTCAGCCCCACGATGCTCCCTCAGCATCCCAGTGCTCCAAAACTTCAGGTGTAATCATGACAAATAAAAGAAATTCACAGCCTGTATGAGCTCATACACATTTGGCTTGGGGGTGTTCAGATACCTGTCAGCTCTGCACGTGGTCTCCTTCACCATCATGCTGACACAGATGGGTAGACTAACCCTCTGATACTTGCATGACCTTTAAAAGTAATTTTAGAATCTATTTTGATAGGCACTCTAAGACAGATGTTTTAAGAAGACTGCGTGTTGCAGGCTGCCCGTCTTGCCCCCCTCTGCTAAGGCACGTAACAATACATGTTAATAAAGTATTATTTTCACATATATATAAAGCATGCAGCACAGCAGGTTACATCAGAGGCAAAAGTGAACATGCTTTCCTGGTGAAGTTGAATCAGGTGGAATATTTGGGGATGTTTTTATGAGCAGATGCTACTACTCTGGCTGCTCTCACAAATACAATCTGGCTGATGTGGTCTTACAGACACTTAACAGTCTTCATAAGACCTCCAGCAGTGATAAGGGATGGATTTTTCATAACATTCTTGATACAGAAGAGGTGCCCTTTGTCTCTGCCTTCTCCCCCCCAATTCCTGCAAAAAAACAAAGCAGTAGCACAATCCGATAGGTATCTCCTAGAGTATCAAAGTATATCAGAGACCTCTGGACTGTGTTATTTCCAGTCATAAGCTAGGAAAAGTCTCCATTGCAATGAACTGCCATTTCCAATTTCCTGACCTCCATAGTATTAGATTAGGCCAAACATTCTGATCTCTACTAGATAACTTGGAAATACAGAAATATCCTTCTGCTTGCTCCCACTCAGTTGCAAGATACAGTTCCCCATACATATTAAAATAGCAGGACTGACTCATTTGCATCAATTGCAACTGCACTTGTCCTGCTAACTGCTTATAGATCCCATGCAGAAAACTCATCATGCACAGAAGTGATTGCCCCTGTTATTGGTGTGATGGGGAAATGATTGCCAGCTGCTTGGGACCTTCTAGATATCCTTGATTCATTCTCAAAAATCCCTGGCCAGAATGCTTAATCATGGTGCCTTTAAGGGAGTTCAGTTGATAGGCATCAGATGTGATATCAAGTTTTGACTCATTTTTAACTGCTTGTTGATGTACAGAATAACCCTGTTGATGCATAATCCTTGGGGAGAAAAAAAAACAAAAGCAAACAAACAAAACAAAACAAAAATGACAAACACAGCAGCAGTTGAGCACAAATTTTCAGTTTCTAAGGGAAACCTCAGTAGTGGTATCAGCTGGATCACAACTCAGTAGAGAGTTCACTTAATTTTTCAAGCTATTTCGTAAGATAGTCTTTACACAATCTCAATTCATTACTTCTGCAGAAAGATCAGGGATAACACTGGGTTTTGGAGATGAAAGAACTTTGCAAGTCACCTTCTCTTTTCTCACATGCAATGAATAAAGCAACCTCATTTAAGAAGGACTGTTGTTCAAGTCACTTTTGAGGGAATTTGGGGGAGGCTGTTGGTATTCAGGGAGGGCAAAGAGCTGCTAAAATATCTCATGTAGCAGCCCACTTTAATTCTCAGGTCTTGCAGTCACAAAAATCACTGTATCATTTCAGATCTGCACCTCTGATTACTTGTAGGCTTTCTGGAAGTGTGACTTCACACTTATATCCAGCACTGAGAATGATTTTTAAAAGCCAGTGAGGGGATTTGTAGGCCAATTTTCATGGTCCTCATCAGTAACCCACAATTAACAGATAATCTTAAGCAACTTCTGAGACAGCAGCCTGCGTGTAACACTCACCATGCTGTACCTGGCTAACGTGCTGTACAGCTACATGTATGCAACCAGACGATACAAAACTGGGCAAAGGATTGATGGTATTAGCTAAAAACTGCTGTAAGAAGGTAGCTCAGAGTTAAAAATTCAGAGCTTATGTGACCATAGGTCTAGCAATTGCTGAATTAGTTACTGCTTCAACTTTCATGACAGGCATTGAAATAAATCTCATTTGTATGACATACAATCATCTAAAAATGCCTAATCTTTTTTTAGAAATTTTTCTAGGATGTCAATGTACTACACATGGCTCCATTTGGAGACCTCTCCAGTCTGGAGATCAGGCAAGATATACAAGCTTTTCAGCCTGCCAAGTTTCATACTTGTTAAGATTAAGCCTCAATTCTGAACATTTTCTATATGGTGCCTCCATGAATAAGATTAAGGAAGGCCTTTTGCCATTAAATGTTGGCTGAGCGTACGCAACGCACGCTTGCTTGATTGCTGCTGCAACCTTTTGAAGCAGAGTGAGCAGCTCCCTGCCAGCTGCAGTAACCAAGTGAGCAGAATACGCACAGGGAGAAGGTAAGACAAATTAAATTTCCTTCCTTGGCTGCAGGGATTCAAAACCACCTCTCACATCATCCCTCAGTGTTCCCTAAAGGCTGGGTTTGTCACTGCTGTGCTTCAGACACTACTTTTGTATTTGCCTCCATAGTTTAGGTTCAGGATCTTTCTTTGGAGTCTGAACCAGAGACCAGGTGTTTATTGTCTCTCTTCAGGCATTGCTACCCACCTACTGGTACCCTGCATCCTCATCCTCTTAGCACACTGACATAATTGCACCAAGCTAGAAGACAGAGTGGGCTGAGGAGTCTTAGTTGTTCTGGTCCAGAGATGCTAGCCCTCTCAAATGCAAGATCTGAGCAATAGTTTATTGATGTCAAAAGCCACTAACATCTCCCTCAGGAGGTCCTGCCTCCAAGTTCAGGGTAATTGCATTCCTGAAAGGTATGGTCCTAAGGCAACAGTTTCACCACATCACTCTTTCTTTAAATACTTAAGAAGGGGACATAATGGCAGATGCTGTAACTGGGAGTCATCGTATCCACCCATCGAGCAGCAAAGAAAGCCACCTGTTATCTTCCTCCATTTAAGTGTCATGCTACCACAAATTACAGCTCAATTACTATCTCCTGTAATCCATTACACATCTCCACAAGACCATAGTCCCAGATACTGTGCCATCCGGGCAAGTTGAGGCAGTAAATAGAACAGTCTACTTGGGGGGTGGGGGGGAAGATGCCATTTCCTGATGTTAAAAATATCTGATACTTCCAGGAAATAATGATATAAATAGAAAATGAAACCATTCCTCCTCCAAAAATATTTCATAATTACATGTCATAAAAATAATTAGGTTATGGTGAATTAGTACAAATGTTTACAACAAAATTGCCATGCAAAACATTATGGGTAATAACATGCTAATTGCTGTAGAAGCAAAAGCTGATTATGTTTCAGCAATATTAAAAGTTGCCAACTCGGCGCTTCTATCCAAGCTTCAATATCTCTCAGCGGTATCTAGGGATGCAAGGAAAACTGGTGATGAGCAACGGAGATGGCAGGTAGGCAGACCTGCACCCTGCTCTGCCAAGAGCTTTCCTTCTTGAGTAGTAATTCTCTGAAAGCTCGCGCTGGCCAATATGCAGCATGAGCGGAGGATGCCTACAGCAGCACTCACTCCCTGGCTACGCTTACCAAACAATGGCAGCACCTGCTATAGGATGTGGCAGTCACCTCTCCACCTGCTGCGAGGAGGTTACCCAGGTTGGGGGCTGCCCAAGCAGGTAAGAATCAGCTGAGCAAGCTCCTGTGAAGCCAGGTCTGATCCAGACCAGCGCAGTCATTCCTGCAGCTGTTAGCTTTGAGCTGGTTCCATGCAGACACCGGCAACTGCTCTGCTCCATGCAGACAGCTCTGCCCAAAGGCAGGCAGCCAGCCTGTGGCCACCATGGCAGCAGAACTGACTTCCTAAGACCCCATAAACCTGGGCAACACCATGCCACAGGACAGTGCTGAGATTGAGCTGATGTGGTATGTTGGTCCTGAGGTCCTTGCAGGGTGGATTACTCAGTCTCTACACTGCCTTCTCCAGCAAGTCCCATTCTCCTGAATACCTGCTCAATTGCTGGGATGTCAGGCATTGCTTCAGGTATGGAGCACATTCCTCCAGCTCCAGCCAATACCTGCCACATCACCTGCCCAGGAGGGACCAGATCCCTTGCACGGTATTCAGCAAAGAATGGTCTTAACACCTGGCTGATCCCAGAGCAATGCACCCGTTCCTGCTGCCCAGTACTACGAGGCCTAGGAGGTTTCCTTGTTCCTATTTTGAGGCAATCCTACAGTCAAGCGAGAGCAGAAGAGTGTGCACAGGGCTGCATGATGAGCAACATCTTGCACAGAAATGCCCTCTGTTCAATGGAGCATTATGGCTGTTTGCTCAGGTGCACAGTGGGATACTTTGGACAGGACAAGCCCACAGCACCCCATCTATGACCTGAAGCATTCTTCTTTCTCCTTTTGGGAGGAGCAGGGTTACCACAGGCTTGTTCCCAACAGCCATCATATGCCAAGGATGAATGCTTCACCAGTCCCTCTCTCATATGCTCCTGGCCTGGCCACATGGGAGCAACTCCCTTGGTCACCAACAGGTAAGCAGATGGTGACCTCTGTCCATCAAGGGGTCAGGAGCTCCTTTTTCATCCCACTCTGCATTGACTCCATTCACTCCACTGAGCTCCTGCCCTGCAGGGACACAGGTCTCCAAGAGTGAGCTACATGTGCCAACAGGCCACGATGTGGGTTGCAATAGCAGCAGCCACTGCCTGAAGAGGTGTTTTTGTACCACATAGATGTCATCCTGGGAGCTGACCTATCTGCAGTTCACATCTGCAACCTGCTGCTCAGCTAACTCATGTGCCCAGCCCAATGCTTTTTTTTTTTGGGTGGATTCCCTTGATCCAAGGGATTGCAGAAGAATTGGGGTCTAAGTATTTCTAGAGTGTGGGCAGAGGTCTTTTACATGTCCAAATAAACCCCCAAGGTTCCTGATGGGCATGTTTGCTCATCACCAGATGTGGCTAACCATTATCTCACAAGGAACACTAAGTAAAGTTTGGACATATCAGTTGAAGGTGTGAATTTAAAGTGGATTACTTCAAAATTAGCAAATCCCTACAGAGTGCTTTCATTCAGAATTAAAGTGACATTAATTGGGTTTACCAAACTCATTTTCAAAGCAAATTACAATAAACTGGATTACATTTGAATGAGGGTGTTCACATAGAAATTTAACACAGTTTAACTAATCCTCTTTAAGAGCAAATTTGGCTTAAACCCTCTAAGTGTCCCATATTCCAGTTTCTCCTGCAGAAGAGGTACTGAGTTTTGCCTTTGAAAGCTTCATCTTTGTCCCTTTTATTTAAGGTTGGAAATGAATATCTACCTTTTGGAAAGCCCCTTGTCAACACTCTTTTACCAGTACCCAGAGCTGAGGCAATTCTCAGACCATTACAGAGGAGATGCGACTCAAGTAAATGGTCCCAAGAGCAGACAAAGGCCATGTCTTTCAATGGGCTGTGGGCAGCCTGACACCTGCCCCAAACCCTGCACATCTCCACAGACTTCAGCAATGCCCCATGCATTGACACCACAAAAACACCTCCTCATCCTGGCCTCTCAAGTTTGCAAATACTGAATGAAAGCACAGGGACTTTTTTATTATTATTTTTAAACAAAGCATCATTTCAGATGTTAATACTGACAATGGTTAATGAAAAGCTTTGCTGTGGATAGACTGCAAGCAGCTCAAAGCCTGGCCTCTCCCTCCTGCTTAGCTTTGTGGTATTAAAAGTGGTGTTTCAGGGCGCTGGAGCACTACCATCTGCTGTGCCTCGTTCATTATGCACCAAGTCACACTGGGCAGCTCTCGGCAGAAAGTGAAGACGGAGGTAAACTAGTATTTGAAAACAAAGGAGGGCTCTCTCCATCCTAATTAGCGGCAGGTTGCAGAGTGCAGTGGCAGAAGGCGAAGGTCACTTCCCACAAGGCTCTGCTCAGGATGCCAAAACACCCACTTAATTCAAGCGGCTCAGCGGGCAGAGTCAGACCAGAGCAATTACGCTCCCTGGATTTCCCTAAGGAAGGTTTTAACAATGCAACTCTTAGAAAAAAGATGACTGCAGGAGCTCTTTATTCTACCACCTTGGAGCAGGAGGAAGCACAGTCTACCCTGCTACTGACTCCAGGAATGGCACTCTTTTTGTGCTTCTGCACTGGGAGGCAAGCTTGGAAGGGTTTGGGTTTTTCGGTTCCTCCCCCTTAAGAAATGAATAAGAGCAAATTTTAACATTTAAAAAAAAAAACCAAAGACCAAAAAGCCCACAAACATGGGGTTTGTAGCAAGTCAAACTCCCTCTGAGCACTCCAGGTTTCCTTCCAGATGCTGCCAGTGAGAATTAACCTTTAAAGCACAAACTCTGGGAGCCTTCCCGGGAGAAGTATCTCCTCTGCTGGGATACTCTTTGCCTGCCTCAGTCCAACAGTTCAGCTGTTCTGTTAAAAGATTCCCTGCACCCCAGCCACCTCACACAGATAGCTCTTCCTAAAGGTCAAAGCATCATTTCTAACAGTGCATATTTCTTCCCTGAACACAACCTGGGTGATGTTTGTCCACATCTGCCCTCTTGTTCACAACCCTCACAGGTCCATGATGCATCAAGTGTCTGACAGGTATCAGCCACTGATATCTTCTGCCAATTGCAGGAGCATTTTCCAGGGGTGTTGCATAGGAACCCAACTTCCTTCATCCCTTACAAAAGCTCAAGTCTTCGTAAGGGGAATTTGTGGTAATTTTCAGTAAGAAAGGAAGACTTAGATTATTTATATTTACCCTGATAAACAAGAGGTGCAGACACCATCTGGATCCTTCCCCTCAAAGGCTTCAGATACAAAGTGTTGTCTAGACCCCTCTTCACTGGTCCAGCTGACAGCAAGCAGTCACCATCACATACTACACAGGATCCATCCCAGTCTATTCTCAGATAGGAAGCTGCTTCAGACAGCAGCTCTGCAGGAGGCAGCATGGCCATAAGTTTAGTGCAGTTTTCTTTAAATCATTTGTAAAATGCTTTTCAGAAGACAACCTGCAGCTCTTTCCCTCTGACATGCTACATGCTGTTTGGCAATCATCTCCCAGCACCAAGGAGTCTAACAGACCTACTGCTTTCAAAGCCTGAGTCACAGCTGACTTGCTCTGCATAAAGCCACCCTCTGCGTTGTACCAGCAACTCAGTCAAAATCCTTTAGAGATGCAGTTCCCCCTTATTTCCTCTCCTAGCTACATCAGCAGTAACGAATACTCAGCACTGGCATTGCAGAGGTTTCCAACAGTTTATAGGCAGCCCATAAAATAGCCAGTAGTGCATGATAAGGCTCCAGCATTTGCACATCATAGGTTTGCCTGCTGCGTCCAGCAAACAGAACCAGTTGTCTGTCTGCCCTGGCACAGAGTGAGGGACACCAGAGCAATGGGCACATAGTACAGGTGTCAACTGCATGCCACTCCTGTTTGGTCACAGCTGTAAAACTTCCATCTATCCTGGCACATCCCTTGCTGTCACTTGACTTCGCAGATCTGGGTAGCTGGAGCTTGGAAGTGGTTTTCTTCATGCTCAGGAGATGTTTGCTAGGGCCCTTCTGAGAGTTTTAAGTGCAGGTTTTAGGCCGGGCCTGCCAGAAACAGTAATGCTTTATAGAGGGAGTGGGGGGATGTTTGCCACCAGAGATGTATGTCTCTCCACCAAGCTGGTAATCCCATCATGCCTCCATCATTCATATTAAAGTGCTGAAGCATCCCATTTGCTCTCTGGCTGCGCTCCCAGTCACCCCTGGCCACAATGTTGGTCACTGCTCTGCTGATGGATCCCATAAAGATGTCAGCTGCTGCCTCTCTTTCTGCTGCTCAGGTTTGCTCTGCAAACACCAAGTGATAAAACCTACAGTCAATGAAAGCAACACAAGCCATCAGCAGCACCACTGTAGCGCCCCACCACACAGGGTAAACATGCCTTTGCCTCCCAGGTCTCCATCAGCCCAGGTGGCAGTTAGTTATGGTCAAGCAATCAACACTCACAACAAACAGACCTGCAGTGAGGGCACCCACACACTCAGCTGTTTGCCTCTTCTCCATGTTAAATGCAAACTCATAAAAGCAGTGAGCACCTTCCAGCCAAAGTTAGCTGTCTCCAGCCTTCTTTCTCCTGACACTCATTGCCCACACAGCTGTTTACCTCTCTTCTACTCTCTCTCCTCATCTCCAGAGCCCCTGTTCCGATGAAGTTTTAGCTGAGCTTTCTTTCTGTACAGGGTGATTCTTTGCCCATTTTATTCCTGGTCCCATGTGTGGTTGGGAGATCACTCAGAAGACAAGCTACTGTACTCACCAAACCTCCTATAAACATCTGATAGGGCATTTGCTGAGCACAAGAGCCAGTCCTAACACAACTCATGTTATTGTTTTTAAGAAATACACCTCTCACACCTACTAGGCTTAAGGAGAGGGTGAAAATGGAGAAGTGCAGTCCAGCTCCCTCCACACTACCAGCTCCTCCCACACTACAAAAGCCCAGTGAACTTCTTCCAAGGACAGAGGGTGCCAGCAGAGATGAGCACCAGCAAGGAGAAACAAGTGCTGGAGCATCCCAGAATGGCAGCACCACCACTCCCAGGGATGCTTCCCACTCTTCTGCTCCACAGGCACTTGAAACAATCTGGTCCTGAAACCTGCGCTCCCTATGGAAAACACTCTGACTGCTGTCTCCATGCCCACAGGTGGGAGGAGATTCTCAGCTTCAGTGCTTTGCTGACCAACACAGCTCTCCACCTTGATGGACCCTCAGAAACACCCCTTTCTCCCCACCATCACCCCTTGCAGCAATTAAACCGTCACCACCTTGGCTGGGCAAGATAAATGGTGTTTATTGGGATTGCTTTCCTGCATTCCAAACATAAAGCAAAGTGCCAATCGATATGGCTGCCTCACCTGATGGTTTTATTTCTCTTATTCCCCCTGCTTTTAATTTTGCTGCGCGACAGAGCTCTCAGTGGGGCTTACATCGTAGCGATAAACCTGCAGATCCTTATTAGCCCATGGCTTGTGGGAAGAGCAAGAATTCACCTTTTCTCCTTTTTTTTTTTTTAAAAAAAAAAACCCCTCTCCCTCTATCAATATTTGATGAGGGCGATTTCAAAGACTTGTTTAGTATGATCTCCGCATAAGGAGTCCTTCAGAGTGTTTATCACGTTCGAGGTATAATTACATTCAAATCCTGAGACACAGTTGCCAGGGTTACAGCTGCTGGTGGTTCCTCCAGCTTTTGTGTATCTGGAGGTTCTCACCGCCCCTCACACAAACACACACCCCTCACGTTCTCTGCTCCTTTTGCTGCTCGGGTAGCAGAGGAGGGTGAGGGGCAGGTTATGGGCTGGCAGTGGCCAAGGCAGGTCACACCTGGTACCTCCCAGTCTAAAGAGGTCAGCACCACCACACAGGGCAAAAGGAGCACAGGACCTTGATGCTGTCCTAGGTGGGTTGGTGACAGGATAGAGGGAGCGATGAGCAGAGGGTTGAATGTTGCTCACAAAAACATTAAATAAGAAAGTCAACAGCCGTAGAAGCTCTATGGAAGGAGAGACAGTAATATATTTCCTTCATCCCTTGAATTACAAGGGAAAATGAAATCTAAAGAGTGAAAGCACAAAGTGCCAGGGATAGAGGGTTGCACAATCCCAAAGGAAAGATTCAAGAGAGGCCAGTGCTGCTGCCATGCCAGCCTGGGACCTTCTCACACTCTCGGCCTTTCCCACAATGAGGGACAGGAAAAACCACCCTGCCCTGCCACAAGCTCCTCTGCTCTAACCAGGCCAGGAGCAACCTCCTGAGAATCACCCAATGCCCAAGGACACCAGCTCTACATGCACCAAGAGAAGGACGGAAATTCCATCTAACATGTTCTTGCAAGCATTCCTGGCATTAGACTGGCTGAGAACATACAAATACCTTCTGTGCTGTCTGCTGGAGGCCTGGGCTCATGATACTGGCTGTGTAGAAAGGGGAAGGCGCTGCCAGCTCAGGCTCCCTGCCTTCAGCTCAGCAAAGGCCCAGTTATAGCAGCACCACGGGCACGAATCAAGCTGAGATCATTGGAGCCAGGAGCAGTCCCAGCCCCACTCTTAGCTGATGGCATAGACCTATTGAAGTGATCCCAAGCCCCTACTGTTCTGGAATTTTAACAAGCCAGAGGAGAAATTAAAACCTGAGCATTTCCCCTGCAACACCCTGTCCCCTTCCTGCTGCACCAGCTACTTGGAGATCTATAGGTCAATAACAGTACTTAACAAGACATTAATAACAACCATCACTCAAAACACAGCCCAAACAAAAGCCATTCTCCCCTTATGCCCAAGTTCTGACACAGAACAGAGGCTGCCCGGACATATTTAACTCCCTTCACTGGCCTCAAGAGGCAGAAACTCAGGTCATACGTTGCATTTCCTGGATGGTGTCAGTAAATGCTATTTTACCCATACAGTGAGGAACTGGAATTGAATTGCCTTTGTTCTAGTTCCAATTTTAAATAATATGAACCTTCATACAATAGGCAGCGTTATCACTAATCCCCACAGTTGAGCCTGAAATAAGCTTACAAACCACGCAGCAGTCACTGTGGGAAGAACAATTATGCTAACAAAGGATGGAGGGGGGAAAACAACCATGAGCTCCTTAGGTTATATAGAGAGTAAATATAATTCTTGTCAATTCTCAATAAATAAAGAAAAAAAATTTTAAAAACCAACAATAAAACAACTGCAGTATAAAGGCCTGGTAAAATATTTACAAATATTTCAGAAATAGAAAAAACTCCCTGCTACAGTCAACAGGTCAAAATACAGATTCAAGTGGAGGCTATTGTTTACTCCTAAATTATCTCTAATGCACTAGCAAATGTGATTATCAGCATTCTGTGGGGACCACCAGCATCAGAATTCTTTACAGGTGTGCTCAGTAAAGGCTCTTTTGGCCACAGGTTCATTTGTAATTATTAAAATGCATCTTGTTAGCCTGCACTAAGCACACAGCAAGATCCAAATTTCTGGGCACCAGCATGCAATATTTGCTTCAATTTATTATGTGTGGTTTATGTATTATTTTACTGTGTCAATGCCAAAATGCAGATGAGAAATCCCATCTCAAAGGCACCCAACAGAACATAGCTTAGCATTTTATATCACCCATGCACTTGGAGCTAGCGCATTCTTTGTTCCTGGAGGAAGACTTCTACATCAAGAAGAAGCTACCAGAAGGCTGGCAGCCATAGTGGCTTCTCTCTCTGCCAAAGGTGGGAAAGGGACTAGCACAGTACCTGTACGTACACCAAAGGGAAAGGGATAGTACAGGAATGGGGAAGCCTTGGTATCTCTCCAAAGGCCCAAACCAGACCACTGCTGGGCCACCCAGAGCAGTGGTGTTATCCAAACTACCAGCAAATACAAAGAATTGCTAGAGAAACAGTAAGGGAGAGAAGCCACATGATAGCTTACAGATTGAGATGCAAGAGCTAGATGCAGTACACTCCATTTCACTTACCCAAGATAAAAGTGAACACAAAACCACACAAGCAATCCTAGAGGACCTCTGCCTAGGCTGCAGCCTGGAGCTTTTAAGGAGACAAGTTCTCATTTAGACACAGCTGCAAGGGAAGGCTTGGTTCTGATAATTAAAGGGACCAGCACAGGGAAGTACCAGAGTTACTGGGATCTGAACCCCTCACCCAGAATGCATGTTACTGTTCCTAAAGCAGAGAGCCAAGTGAAGATCTGATCTTAAGTATTTTCAGCTACCAGGGAGAGAGGATGAAGACACTGGGACAAAGGTCCAGAACAGCGTAAAGAGCACTGCTCTGTGATCTCACCTCAAAATGCAGTGGTACAAGGGACACCGCTTATCAGAGAAAGGAAACGGGATTGAGATGAACACCAAGCATGTCTGAGCATTCAAATTACAAGCAGGGCTTGTAAGGGACAGGATCTGACATTTAATACCTCTGTTTGTAAAGTGCTTGACATTCACGATAACAGGAGCGGCAGAGACAGGCAGCAAGGCCTTCTGTCTTTCTGGGAAAGTATGTGCACTGCTAAAAACAGCCCTGTTCGCTAGCTGGGTCCCTGGGAGATATGAACACAGGGAGCTGTGTGCTTTAACGTGAGCATCTGCAGCATTCCCGAGATGCCCTGCCTTCAGACTCCTGAAAAAGTCACCTTATCCCCTTGTGCCTTAGCTTTCCTCCCCAGAAGATGGATCATCTATTCTGTTTGCAGGCTCTGAGGGACATGTACCACTCTTGTGGAGGACACAGCCCAAAAGAGCTAAGTTTTGTTGTTATCTGGGGCTCTAAGGAACCATTGTAAAAAAATGAAGTTCAGCAATCATTTCTCTCTTGGAAAGTGGTGCATTACAGCAAATTGGAGGGGAATAACTTATTTTAAAAGGTGCCTTGCCTGACAGCAGCTCAGAAATTGAAGTGGTAGAGGGGGAAGGAAACAATTAGTGTCTCAGGTAAGCCTATGCTCAGCAGAAGCTAAAACCCCAGAACTAGATTTAATGCAGGACTCAACACAGCTGCCACCACTGTAGGCATCTTGGTCTTCAAGGAGTGCCAAGTCCTGGGAGGTGCCCAGCCTATCTGCTCCCCAAGGGGATCTCAGTTGGAAAGACAAGATGAATGTGTATGCAAAGTGAGTGCCTAGTGGAAGGAAAGAAGATGGAGTAAGAGAGACCATATATCAGTAAGGTTGAGCATCACTAGTGCTCTCAGCTTCCCAACATATTTGATCCCAAGTGTTCCTACAGGATTTCCACCCCTGTCAGACACTGCTCTGTGAGCTGGCGTGTCCTTCCCCACTCCAGTCCCCCAGTATAATTCTCAATCCAACACTGGCTTCCAGAGGGTCTGCTGACTTGTGGATGGAGAGTGGAGTACAAGAGCAGAAAAGTCTCAGGGGTGGTTGCCCAGTGGTCCCAGACTTTAGAGGGCAGGTCCTGGCAAGGCCGGGATTGAGAAGGCTGATGACAAGACTGGTTAGTATTAGTACACACTAGTATTGGCACACACTAGTATTTGCACTACATGTGAATTGAAGTTTATTACTACCACGGTGTTAATGCACTACCCAGCGAAGAGAAAGGACCCACACAGGGATAGAGAAGGGAGTAGAGCCAGAGGTCGCTGGAGAACAGCACAGATCCCTACTCTCTAAACCATCCATTCAGCTGTAACTTCTCTTAATTACATTAAAATAACACTCTCCCACTTCGTTTTTTATTATTAGAAATGAACAGATTTAAAGCTTTTCCCCTCAAATTATGGTTCACCTGAGTAGATAATTAAAACACTATAAAGGAGATACATTTTTATGTGTAATTACGCCTACTGCTGCTGTATTGGGGCTTCAAAAATATTTGCAAAACAACTCAAAACTTTTGTTTTGTCAGTGCAATAATTGCTGCTTGTCATGGCTATCCATACGGGTGTTGCTGCTCTAATGAGAGCAGTGTCTCGCCGGCAGCTTTGCTGAGAGAGGGAAGACAGGAGCTGGAGCTACAAAGCATCACAGGCACGCTGCTGGCAGAACAGCTGTGCGTGGTCTGACACCGAAACAGCATGGCCGCAGGCTGGCCCAGAGCTCACCCAGAGCCCAGGCACCAGCAGGTACAGCTTCAGAAAGGAGAAGGATGTTTGTTTGCATTTTATGGAGAGATGGGAGGATGGAGAGGGTGCTGCTCAGACTCTTTCCCCGAAGAGTACAAGGTTTGTTCCCCATCCAACATGTTAGTAGGTACACGTGTCCGGATCTTCTCCACACACTGCTGGATGAATCTGGTTTTGTTTTGCACACTGAAGGCTCCAATAGAATCACAGAGTCATAAAATGGTTTGAGTTAGAAGGGACCTCTAAAGGTCATCTAGTCCAACCTCTCCTTCCAATGAGAGAGGACATCTTCAACTAGATCAGGTTGCTCAGAGCCCTGTCCAACCTGACTTTGAATGTTTCCATGGATGTGGCATCTACCACCTCTTTGAGCAACGTGTTCCAGTGTTTCATTGCCCTAATAGAGAAAAATTTCTTCCTTACAGCCATTACTCCTTGTCCTTTCATTATAGGCCCTAATGAAATGCTCAGTAATACCACTGTGGGACCCAGCTGCCACCTCCCTGGGCAGGCTCACATTCTAGGCACCTGGGGAAGAGGGGTAAGTCACCCACCATGTGCAGGAGGCTCCTGCAGAGGAGCTGAATCTGTTCCTGTGCATGGTGGTAGCACCCACATATGTGCAGCAGAGGTGCATTCACATTCCTGACAAGAACAGTCTGGGAATGAGTGTTTGCTGCTCTTCAAGAGCCTTCCTCTGGTTTGGGGGATGTGGCACTGGCCACCTCTTCCAGCAGAGAAGAGTCTCAGCTGGTGGCACCTCAGTCCGGCTCAGCCCTGTGGAGGGCCCAGCTCCGTTCCAGCATGCAGGCTGACACCCCCAACACAGCCCAGATGGGCTAATTAGTTTAGGCTCAGAGATGCCCTTGTCTGCCATTTGGGCTCATTAGTGCAGCTCAGCACTGGGAGAGGATGGTTCGGCGCTCCCAGCCCTGACCTGGTTCCTGGCTATGACACACATTACACCTCAGTTAATAAATCCTCCCCAAGCTAAATATGGTGCTGACCTGACACCTCCTGCCCCAGTACACACCGCTTCTCTCCACACCTCTGGTCAAGTCAGCCAGGCCTTAGCAAGAGGGAAAATTTAAAAGAAAGAGGTCCAGCAGAGAGATGAGCAGAGGGACATACACAGGGAAGCAAACAAGAGCCAAGCATGGCTAAAAGATGGTCAGTGAAGTGACACCACCTTAAGAGTGAGGGAACATGAATAGCTGGGGTAGGCAAGGAGCATGGGGGCACCAGGAGCACTGGAGGGCACAGCACCCAGGAAAGAGGTCTGTGGAGTGGCAAATAATGTCTGTGGCCCCTGTTCCAATTCAGAAAGTCAGTAAGAGGGGAGTAAAGCTTATCAAGGAATGGCTGCAGCAGCAAATGGGAGCAGGGACTAGGCAAGGACACAATGCTCCTGCACCACAGGTGTCTCCCAGTGAGTCCACAGGAGAGCCCGTGGCTGCAATTACAGCTACAGACAGACATGAGCTTCATGACTGTGTTGGGGACAGCAGGTCCCAGGCAAATAATCCATCAGGTTTCTCCCTGACTTGTCCTTGGGAAAAAATCCCATGGTGGTGGATGAAGCTGCTGAGGTGGTTTTATCCTTCATCTGGTTACACTTGTTTTAAGAAATTGCATGTGTGTGCTGCCTGATGACCCTCACCGATCAGCACAGGAACCACTTCAAGAACAGGCTAGGCCACCTCCCAGCAGAAACCGGGAGTTAATACCCTGTTGTTGGCATTCGAGGAGCTATTACAGACCTGGCTAGAGTGCAAGGCTTCACCCTCTTCTGCAGCATTAAGGCAGATGGGATCCTCCATGGTGGAGTCACCACAGGCAGTATTGAACCTCTATGTTTGCAGAGCCCAGCATTCAAATAAATGCTAAATATAGGAGGGAATGAGGGTCACCCAGGAGGAAGGTGCTGCTGGGATGAAGGATTAGGAGTGACCACCAGAATAGGGGCCAGCACTGGGATGGGAATCATCTACCCTTCCTGCTGGGACACCTGGAGTTGGCTGAGTGCTCATAGCCACTGCAGGGTGCGCTGAACACACCAGGTGCCAAACACAACCAGTCCATGGCAAACCAGCACTCCCAGCCTCCTTGAGTGCCTATGTGGCTTTGAAGTCCCCAAATCCATGATCAAATTCGCTGTGTATAAAGAAGATATAATACCCCATCTCCTTCATAAGGGTATCGGGAAATAAATTCATTAGTGTTTATAAAGAACTAAGAAACTCTGATAAGAGACCTCTGGAAAAAGCCCACAAGGGAAATGAATAATTCGACGCGCAGTGCTGTGCCGGGAAGGCGCGCAGTAAATAATGCATGGGCTGTGCGTGGTGCCAGGAGATAAAAGGCTCAGGAGCAGCTCCAGCACCACACGCTGAGTGTGGCAAAGATCCAGGGAGGGCAAAACACCCTCTCGGCTGGGGAAATGAATGACCACCTTGTAGCACCAGGATGTGAGGGTCCTGAGCCAGGCAGCACAGATATTTTGAGGTTTTTAGGAGTCCAGCTTTGCACTTTCTGTGTACCTTTGGAGTCAGCTTGCTGGGGAGTGAGCAACAGACTGTGCAAGGCAGTGTGCAGCAGCACAACAGCCCCCTCACCAAGCCCTCCTGATTGTGTATAACCAAAAATAAGGGCTTGCCCATGCTGCTCCTATGTGAGCCAGGCTGAAACTCACCCCCCTCGCTGTGCTTCTTTGTCATCAGACCAGGAGCACTGGGGCTAGAAAGAAGGCACCAGCATCCCCAGCAGGTCTGAAAGCAGTTGGGACAGTCCCCAAGGCTGGGGTGACAGCAGAAATTATTTCCTACCCAGGTTAATGCCAGTACCCTGCTCCATGTCATAGCAGAAAGCATTACCCACTCTTCAAGGGCCAGATGGGTGCAAGAGGTGCTGCTAAGGGGCTGATCCTGCAGGAAAGCTCCCTTCTCCTGTCCATTGCTGAAAGTGGGGCAGAGGAGCCCAATTCACGGTGGAGGAGCAGCTCAAAAGTGTCTTCTCTCATGACCAAATTACACGAAGTGCACCCTTAGACTGGTTCACTTGGTGAGAGCATGTTACTTGGAGCTTCATGCAAAATACCCAGAGACATCCTCTGGGGAGGAGACGTCTTGTGAGTCAAAGCTGTCGCTATTGGTTTGGTCATTCCCTTGCTCATCATGCCCAAGGACTCCTGTATAGACAATGCTGTGGGCAATCCTGTCGCGGAAATGCAGAGATGTCCTCATGCCAGAGTGCAAGCAGAAACAATCACACCCAGGGGTTGCCCAACTGGCTCTGAAACAGGGCTGGGGGTTTCAATTCCTGGCGCTGGTGGTAGCTTTTGGGGCAGCAAGGGGGTGGCCATGCAGTTTGAGTCCAGATAGTTACTGGAGATCAGCTAAAAGCAATTGAGAGGCTCTAAATCCCACCCCACCCAGAGCCCCTTGGGGTGCAGGGAGGGTGCAAGCTGTGCATGCACGTGGCTGTGTGCGCACGCACACACACGTTGGTGCGTGCATGTGCATGTTGCTTAGGGGGTATATGTGGTATGACCTGATAAATAGAAACAAGCAATTTGGCTGGGGACAGGAGGTGGCTTTCTTGAGAGCATTCCCCAAAACCTCTCCCACAGGGCCTGAAGGAGATTTCAACAGAGCAGCAGCCTCAGTCCTGCTTCATCTGAGCCCTCCTGGCTCCAGGACAGGCTCTCCAGCAGCACTGCAGCCTGCCTGGCTTGTCCTCCAGGAAAAACCCAGCACTTTTAATAGGTGATGAGGCATCTCCAATAATTCCAGCAGATGCTGCCATTTAATGTGGGTTGGCACACAATGGTATAATCGGACCATATTGTT
Organism: Megaceryle maxima; assembly: GCA_024605025.1. NCBI lineage: Eukaryota > Metazoa > Chordata > Aves > Coraciiformes > Cerylidae > Megaceryle > Megaceryle maxima. The sequence continues at coordinate 36,163 of JANHGN010013731.1, read as the reverse complement.
CCAATTACGATTTAGACTATGGTTCCCTTGGGGTTGTCTTTTATTTGTCTTTCATTGCCAAACACAGAAGAGAGGGGAGGTGGGAGAGCATGGGGATTGTGTGCGTCTCCCATCTCCCCCTCCTTCACTTTCACCTCTCTTTGTGCAGCCAGTACCTTCCTGTCTCCTCTCTTCCCCTGGGCCAGGGCTGTCCTCAGGCCAGAGCTGTGCCCCTTGGCAACAGAGAAAGAGTGTCTCCCACCAGACCCCACGAGTGAACCCCTCTAGGGCTACCCCACAGAGCATCCCATGGAGCTGGCCTAGCAATGCTACTCCTCCCACCTGCCATGTCAAAGGCAGTCCTGGCTCGATTCTCTGCTTGCGGTGGGGTAAATCAGGAGTTACTCTACTGACAGCGATTGAGCTAGGCTGGCATCAAGCTGGTGTGTGGAGTATCAGGTATATTGAAATTTCTGGAAGATGCTGCAGAGTAATTGAAGCCAACACGCTGCTTCCATTTTTCAAACCTGAGAGCCATGAAGGAAAGATTTATCATTTTGAGAGTTAGTCTCCATTCTGGCTGACAGACGCCTGTATCTATATTCGAAGCTCAGGAGAAGTTTTTTGGACTCCATGTGGCCTTGGCAAATGACATCTTTTTCCAGCTGGGATGCAGGTGAAACTGGTGGCTGCTTACCTCACAAGGAAAAAAAAAACCACAGGGGACAGAGCCTGCAGCCATATTAACGTCTATCAGCGAGGTGAGACTCCATCAGGGACTGCCCCAGAACAGGCAGCTGCCCAGCAAGAGCAAGGACAGGCCAAAGCCCTGTCCCAGCTGTGCTTTGGTAAGCGGCTCAGGCTGTGCTGGTGCAGCTGCCCGAGCTCCCCCGACATCCTTCAGAGCACCATTAAGCCATCAAACTGTCAGCAGGGCTCCTCCAGACCCTATTAAAAGGCTATTCCCAGGCAGGCTACTTTGGGAATCTTAAGCAGTGGTTGTAAACGTCTTTTGGTTACTTAAGGGGAAAACCTCCAGGCAACCTGTGTAAGGCATATACCCTTTCTTCACCCCAAATCCCAGAGGATCCAGGAAACATGGACGTTCATTTAAACCACACTGATAGCCCATTAAATCAAGTACCTACTCAGTTAAGGACGCACCAACAACTTCAGCCTGCCTTCCATCAACTGCTGTCAATTTGCATCTTGTTTATCCAGAGACCTGCCAGGAGGCTCAGTATTATGGCAGAGGTATTCTGGTTTCATTTGTCAGGATGGGCTTGGCAAAAAAATCCCCAACAAACCGCCCAAAAAAACAGCTATGCTGGGGTTACCATTCTTCCTCTGTACGATGTGCGAGGCAAACCTTACTGCATATGTGAGCCCAGGGCAGCAGAGTCCTGACTGCAGGGATCTGGATCTGTTGCTGTGAACACATTTAACTTACTTGTTAAGAAAAAACTACAGAAAAAAATAAAAAAAACCCAAACCCAGCTCTTAATGACCCCAGAGAGGGAGCAAGAACTCGGAAAGATCTCTTGATAGCAGCCATGAGAAAGCCCTACATCAGCAATACCACTGATATGGGAATTACAGGGAAGCAGAGACCTCAGAGACAGGCCAGCCCCACCTACAGCTGAATCAGAGGATCCCTACCTTCCTCTAAGATCCAAAATCATGGGGCAGAGGAAACCCACGCTTCTCACCTCAAAAGCTCTCCCAGCAGCATCTCCTTTCTCTGAATCCCAAATATTTGGGTGATCATTGCACATTTCTAAATCTATCCATTTACAAAACTTTGCTATTTTAGCCCACATCGCCAGCTGAAGGATCTTCCCTGTGGCCAGCAGGATCACCTACCCTTAGGCAGCATCATCTGGATGGGCTGCGTGGTCCCAGCTGGATAAAATAGCCAAGCATAGCCAATGCAAAAGGAAGAATCCATTTTCCTGCAGTTATTTACAGTCATTCTTAAGGCAAGCAGGTTCAAGCTGAGCATCGGCCTTTTAATCGACAGGCTCCAGCAGGAGTCGTGAAGTGAGGAGCCACCACACTCCCCCAGTGCAGACTGCACTTTCATCCCAGTCAGCACTTCCAGTGTGGCTTCCCTGTGCAATTGCACATGAAGGCTTTGAAATGTACTTTGTGGGAAAAAAAAACATGCCAAGAAAATTCCTTCTTCTGGCTTTTTGCAGCAAGCAACCTCCGATAGGGATCACTGAGAATAAAGTCACTTCATTTACAAACCAGAGAGCCAAATCTGATGGACATCAAAATTCGAGGTAAGTCAAGGAGCAATGGAGTGCTGCCAGTTCTCCAAATGAATATTCATTGCAAATATTCACCCATCTCCAAGCTGAAGAGAAACCAGCAGCAGAAAGGCAGCCCCTGGGAAGGGGAAGTAGAGGAATTGGGTTTATTTCATCATTTTTATTGAGTGCAATTTTCTCTTTAGTACAATATTCTCTGAAAGTTACTGTTACAAACTCCAACAATTTCAACACAATCAACAAACTGGGGAAGGAAGGGGGCAGGGGGAGGGGGGGGGAAAAAAATTACAAGGGGTAAAATCTTTACAGACATCTCACTGGTTATGTACAGGACAGGGTACGACCGGCTGGCACAGGGCACACCGTGGCTCATGGGGGATGTGGCTCCTGAGGCGTTGCAGAGATCTCACAGATCATCATCTCGTGGCTGGCAGGGGAGAGCGGTCCCTGGGGACCAGTGTCAACACCCTCTCTGTCGCTGCTTCCCGGTTGCAGTGCTGGATTCAACACCCCTGCAAGGAAGGCAAGAGGGAGGGAAAGGAGAAGATGGTGAGAATAAGCTTGCCCCATGCTCAGACATGCAGCACCTCCCAAAAAAACAGGCAGCTCCTTCACAGCTGGGACCTGCCATGACACCAAGACCCCTACGCTGAGGCCAGTGGGGACTGCACCCCGTGAAACCTAAAGACTTCTTACAGAAGATACAACCTCTCAAAAATAATAATTAAAAA